>JAUELG010029972.1:0-11666 GCA_031471515.1 Dendraster excentricus | reverse complement strand
TTGAACATTTATAAACACAGACAAAAATTCACATGATAGCCCATGTCTAAAACAAATCACAAAGCTACAATAATAATTGACAAGCATTTATAATGCGTCATCAATCTAGAAATTCTATTCCGAGGCGCATCATACTGTATGGTATATTATTACCCTGGCTGTAGCCGAGCTGCCTGCAAGCAAGCGCATCAAGCATTTTACGGAATAAATTCCTGCCAGGTACCCATTTACTACACCTGGGTTGAGAGCAGCAATCGTGAATACAGTGTCTTGCTGAAGGACACATAGGCCGCGGTTGGGAATCAAACCCAAGACCCTCATATTGAAAGACGAAGGCCCGAAACAATATACAACGACACTCCCACATAACAATAATGTAGTCACTGACCTCCATCCGGGTAGAGTGTTGGCGTGACGCCCACATTGTCGCTGGCCGCGGCGATCCAGTTTGCGCACTGATGTCCCTGCTCCGTGGTGAACGAAAACCCTCTGTAGTCGGTGCCTATTCCTGTGTAACAGTTGGGTCCAACTGAGAATAAAAACAAAAGAATACAGAAGATCTTGAAATTGAACACTCGTAATGACTGCTATGATATGTCAGGCAATTCAATCAAGCCATAACGATTATGGGTGGTCCCAAACAATTTTGATGGCCAAATACAAATTAGATAAAGACTTAAAATTGAACAAATTTTGGATGGTATAAGCCTGAAAAAACCCAAAAGATTTGTTTGTAATTCGCAACAGGAACGTAAATGACTACTGTTGCGCAACACCAAACACATTGGCAGTCTATTATTTTCGTGGACGAGCAAGTGTTCACATGCGTTGCAAATCAGGCATTTACATTTGCAGGTTACGATATATTCGTGGAAGGCGACATCGGCGGGAAATCTGTGAAAATTACCACGTATTTGACTTACTCGTGCCGGTCCGTGCAAAGAAGTCGTAGGGATTGTCCTGGAAGTCGTTGCGGATGGGAACCTGGTCTGGGCCTCGGTTGCTGAGCCAGCATCGATTGGCCCGGCGGGCAAAGTCAAATGATGCGCAGGGCCACGGGGCCAGCAGACACCGCTCGGCGCACTCTTCCAGGGAGAGCGCCGTCAGAGCCTCCACGTTGTTGCCCGGCATGGCGGCATTGGGCGTCATGTCGAACACAGAAATAGGACCTGTATTTATGGCAACAAAATTAATACAGAACATATTAAATATGTTGGCCTGAATTTTTATCTGTGGCTCAACTTGTGCCAGGCTTAAAAAGACAGAAAACTACTGGTAACACTTGGCAGCAGCATACTTATTGTCTGGTTACTATGGTCTCCGCAGATATACTTATGTTGAGGTTGGTCGGGTAGGTCAGATCCTGATCTCTGGATTTGGGCAAGGACTTGGCCAAATAAGCCAAATAGGCCAATAGAAAAAAAAACCTAAAAGGTTAAGAGTGGATGATATCAATTCTCTCATAGTAGTCAATGTTCAGGTTTGTCGGGTAGGTCCAAGCCTGATGTCTAGAACTCAGCAAGTAAATTTTGAATATTTATTATTTTCACTTGCCCCAAATGGACCAGTATAGATAAAAAGGTTTAATAAATATGGACGCTTACCAATATCAGTTCTCTCATAGTAGTCAATGTTGAGGTTGGTCGGAGAGGTCAGATACTGGTCTCTGGATTTGGGCTAGTACTAGCCCAAATAAGCCAAATAAGCCAATAGAGAAAAACTAAAAGGTTAAGAGGGATGCTTACCAATATCAATCTGCTCATAGTAGTCAATGTTAAGGCTAGGTAAAATTTTGGGCAGGTAAAATCCTGATCTGTGGTGTTGGGCGAGTAAAATTTGAACACTCATGATCTTTACTTGCCATAAATGGGCAAGTAGCTAGAAAAAGTTCAGTGTGGACCTTATTAAATACCTATATCAATTCTCTCATAGTAGTCGATGTTGAGGTTGGTCGGGAAGGTCAGATCCTGATCTCTGGAGTTGACCCCCGCGAGGAAGCACTGGCCGGTCTCGGCGCCGAACTCGAAGGACCGGCAGACGAAGCTACGCTCGCTGTGGCACTTCTCGGCGCACAGCTCGGGCGACGTCACGCTGGTGAACGTCATGCGATTGTTGCCGGCGATGAGGGCGCCGCTATTCATCGCGTAGTTCGACAGGTAATTGGTGTTGCTTGGGGTTTCTGTGGGTTGAAATTAAATGAACATGTCAAATCACCTCCTTGTTTAATACATCATTATAAAAGCAGCTTTTTTTCTTCAAAGGCATTATATAATTCGACAGGTAGATAGTGTTGCTGGGAGTTTCTGTGGGTTTGAATGAATGAACATGTAAAATCACCTCCTTACTGCACCATTATAACAACTACTTAGGCTTTCACATACTGGTAGCAAACGCATAGCTCTTCGACAAATTATTTTGTGTGAGGGTAAGGGAAGGGGGAGGAGGAGTTAAAAGAAAAAAATAGAAAATGGTTGGGGTTAGGGCAAAATACATCATGCTGGAGATGATACTAATATTGATACATACATTAATAACAAATAACAACCCATGTTATCTGTAGTTTCTGATTAGAACGACAAGCTCAACAACGAAAACAAACAGTCCTTTCCAGGACACGCACAGTCCTGTTTAGGAGTAACCCATCCCTCTCATCTTACATAGAGCAACTGCAAGCAATCTGTATAACAACTTATCTGTAGAACAAATAATGAAATGTCTGGAACCGTATAATTTTCTTTAACTATGCAGAAAATGCTATGTTACATTCGTTTTTACTGTAAACAAATGAAGTTTAGAATGATAAATGTGTACATAATACATGCATAGCAATATATTTAGTAATGAGACCAGAATGAGTGTATTGTCATTCTTTACCATCATTGTCCATTAACAATTTATATTATATTGATTAGTAAAGATTCTAAGTGTCAAATATGTCATCAGGCATATATACAAACATGGCAAATACAATTATCACAGGTATAGGCAATAAAATAAAACTTCAGTTACAAGCATAGGTACATGTTAAGTAACAGAGTGAAACTATACAATCATTTTTTTTTTCTGAATCAGCTTCATATGCAGCCACACAAAACAAAAAATAAACAAATATGCATATTTCGCCGTTTTCCTGGTAGTAGGAGCTATTAAATCAGTTCTCCAAAGAAACAAAGCAAAACTTTCTACAGGGCTCAAACTAAACAACGACCTACAAAGCCATGCGATATGAGCCACAAATACCAGGCATAGAGAGCGCATTACATTACAGCAGCATTATCGGCGTAGGGATCATTCTTCCTGGAGAGTTTTTCAACCTAGGGAGCTATATGAAGTCACAGGCAGATCGTTGATAAATTATGTAAGGTACATGTATGAAATTTGTTGCGTCAATGTAGAACTGGCAAAAGGAGGAAAGCTGAAATAAATGGTGGTTAACTCCACTACAAGCTACGCAGCCATGCTATGAGAAAACATCGTCATTTTAATAGCTTTTCGACCCGAGGCACTGGCTATATATATAGAATGCAGACACAGCCAACCATACGGCCATTCTTCTTAGCTTTTCGACCAAAGGCGCTGGCCATATATTTGGAATGCAGACACGGGCAACCATATGGTCATGCGGCTTTTCGACCGAAGGAGCTATATATATATATATACACATTATATATATGCAGACACGGGCAAACGTGCTTCACAGCATATCCGTGAAGTATGGACCTTGTTGGGTCGCTGTCGAACCACCGCTGTGGGTGTCGCAGCTTGCCTGAGGACTCCCAACATTGCAGTACTCCCTGAGGACCCTGGGATTGGTGGTGTAGCACCAGGGGCCCGAATGTCCGCTGGGGTTCCTGCAGTAGTTGTGGTTGCCTAGCAACTCGGGATGCTGTGCCGGGGTGTATGTGGGCTGATGGGGGACGTCGGCGATCCAGTTTTGACAGACGAAGCCCGATTGTGTTCTTGAGACCGTCCCGCGGTAGTCGGCTCCTTTCGCATCGGTGAAGCATTCCGTGAATTCTGCTCTACCTGTGTTTTTTTTTTTTGTCATAAGGAAGAAGAAAACATTTGAGGCTTGTTAAGGGTTTCATATATCATTAAGACATGCTTTATCAATATTTACAAATTCTTGAGGTATACATAATATCTTGAATGTTGTAAAAAATGAGTTCCCTTACGAGATACTGTAAAACAATTTCCGTAAATCGGGAACAACAAGGTTACCATAACATGGGATGGGTTAATAGCAATTTGTTACTGCTTTTTGCGTGTCAAGTTCGTCAAAAAAAATGAAATATTTCAAATGAGATGAAGTTAAATGCTTGGAACTGATGAATAAGTATGAGCAAGCTTCAAGCACATGTACATGACTGAATGTATACCTGTGGTCTTACAGTGTACACAAATGTACTATTTTTCCTTCTTTGAATTTTGTTTTGCAAACATTTTTTCGCAGATAATTTGCAACTTCTAATTCATAAAGTGATACAGCTAAAAAGAAATGACCCATCTAACTCTTGTTTTTGCACATGACAAGAAGGTCCTAAGCTAATAATAAGTAATTTTTAATAACATTCCTTTTCCTTAATGCTCCAATCAAGGGGTATCTAGGACGAAAGTTGGTAAGAGCACCAGTCTAGCAACCCGGATGTCTCTGGTTCGATTCCCATTTTCTTTGCTCATTTTAAATCAAAATTACTTCTCAAACGATCTCTAAAAAACTTTCAAAAAAAAAAAAAATCTTCAACACACCTGCCCCTTGTCGTTCAACGTTCGATGATGCGGCACCGCTAGATCCTGTATTGGTACTAGCAATGGAACCACCAGCACCACCACCAGTGCTAAATCCAGATCCGGGGCTAGATCCGGCGCCCCCGAAGGATGATCCGGTGCCAGAGGCTGATCCTGCCCCTCCAGAGGAGGAACCCGGTTTCGATTCACCATTCACGTCGACCGCTGGCAATCCCCCCGGCGATGATGATCCAGAGTTTGACCCCGTTGCTGATCCAGAGAGCGATCCGGTGCTCGGATCACTTTGTCCCGGTTGGGAGACCAGAATGCTCTGAAGCCACGTGGGAAGGCTGAAGCGCACAACGACTCTGGACGAATCAGGTTCTGTGGCCTCTGGTGCAGACCTTGCAACTACATGCAGTTTATAGCATTATAGTAACTTTTTTGGCACAACATTTTTAATTAAACATAACATGATAGATAACAAAACAATTATTCTTGCTTAATATGCCATCAGATATGCTTTGGAGCCAGGTGGGAAGGCGGAAGCACACAACGACCCTGGATGAATCAGCTTCTGAGGCCTCTGGGGCAGACCTTGCAACTACATGTAGTTTGTATCATTATAGTAACTTTTATTGCACACTATTTGTAATTGAAAATAAAAAAACAAAAAAATATACATTAAAAAAAAGATTCTTGCTAATAAGTAGGACGTTGAGTTTGACTTTGAAATTCGGGTGCCGTGCAGACCTTGGACCGTGCAGACCTGTAATTTATATTTCATACTAGTAAGTTTTTTGCACACAATATGTATTTGAAAATAAAACAATAATACAAAACAAAAATTATTGCTTTATCAGAATCAGATGCTCTGAAGCCAGGTGGCCAGGCTCAAGATTCAGGTTCCGAGACATTACAGTAGGTGCAGACCTCCGAAATACATGCAGTTTAAATATTCATATACTAGTTTGGTGAGAATCCGTCAATTGGTTGAGATATTGTGAACACAACAACCCCAAAATACACCTTTCATCTTTCAGTGCCAGAAACGTACCAAACATGGCATAATTGGATAGGTCACATCATGATGATCATTTATTAGACCCTTGAGCAGTGAAAACTATGATTGAAAAAAAAAGAGCCCCCGTGAGCCCGAAAATAGCCCACGAGAGCGTTTTTCTCCCTCAAAATTTTCAAAATCGCCCCGTGAAAAAAAAAGTATTCTTTGGGTTGGATCACAAGCTATTTTTGCATACATAATGTGCCCTGTGACCTTTTACTTTTGACCTCATGACCCCAAAATGTAATCAGATAATTGGCTTCCCAAGATACATACATATACCAAGTTTGGTGAGAATCTGTCATTCGGTTTTGGAGATAAGGCGATCACGTCCGTACAGATGGACGGACGGACGGACGGACAACCCAAAAGCATAATGCCTCCAACAACTTTGTTGTGGAGGCATAAAAACAATTCTTGCAAATAGGATGTTTGAGTTTGATTTTGAAATTCAGTGTCAGTGTAGATCTTCGAACTACATGTAGTTTATATTTGATATTAGTAACTTTTCTTGCACACAATTTGTAATTGAAAATGAAATGATAAATAGCAAAACAATGATTCTTCCTAACAATCCATTAGGCTTGATTTTGAAATTGTGACAAAAGCATTTCACACATACTCATCTTATTTCTTGAAATAGTCATTTTAGTCACAGCTAAAACTACAAGCAGGTATGTTTACGATGAAACTAAGTGCACTTTATTGAACATGAACATGTACTGTAGACTGGGATTGTTTCAATTTCATTTGACCATACAGTAGGAACTTAAGAAATCTACTTTGTAATGTTGGTTGTCATGTGCAAAAATATCAATAGGAATAGGCATTCAGTTTATTAACCTTCATTAAATGGCCAATTTTCTAATCGTTTACAGCATGTTTTGAGAGATGGATACACCTCTCTTGAATAACAGGGCTTGAACTAAACGATATAACAGTTACCCTTATAATGCCATTGATAATGTATACAATGCCTCCCGACCACATAACAAACATCAATCACTGTACTGTACCAGTTCGTCCCAAGGCACTTAAAGGCAGTTTAGATGTAGCTTGAATTTATGAAGAACACAAACATGGCACTTAAATAGTTAACAAATCTGTGTTTGCAAAATAGTCTGAAAAAATTAGTGCAAACTAATATAATCATGCAAGTAAAAAGAGGACTAATTGGTACATGCAATTCTTTCATATAAAGGATAAAGGCACCTGATATTGACTTGACACCTAATATGACTTGATAATCTTCACAAAACTTTTGTATTTAGCCAATAGACATACATACATGTACATGTATATATGCATATGAAACGTTCAAGACTATTCATAGTTAAGTGTTTGTGAAATAAAGACTGTACATACCGTACATTATTCATAAATATGAACTTGATTAAATAGTGCAAAACTGTCTTGCGTGCATGCACTTTATAAACGCAGTTCACATAGGGGATAGACAAATTGTGGAGAAAAGATGCATGCACTAACAACTTCATTCAATTCTTTGTCAGAGTGTTTTCAGAGTCAATAAATTCTGGTTTATAATTCACCACATGGACAAAACGTACACCATCATGCATGTCGCCCACTGTTGTGGAACCTCAACAAAAGATTATTATCAATTACAAGTGGGTGTGAAGCCGCTGTGAGCAAATATTAGAAGTTGTATTCATCAATACAATGGCTGAATTGAAAACATAAATCACTGTCAAAAAGCGATACCTCGCTCTTTGATCCTGAATAGTTCAATGACCTCAAACTATTTCAAAATGGTAAATTCTGATTTATAATCAGATTGTCCAACTGAAAAATTGCCAGTTGTTATATATATCAATTGTACCCTCGTACAAAATATGATTATATTTGTCTAGTCAACATAACACAGGCAAAAGAGGGAAAATGAAGCTCTTTAGAACAAATTATGGTTAAAATACCAACAATTTCAATCCCTTATTTTTTATGCAAAAGAAACATGAAATAAAATTGAAAATCTGAGAGGAAATAAAGAATAAACAGATTTTTACAACAAAACCATAGACAAACCACAAACAAATGGTTTAATATGCTTGCCGCTGTGAAGAGTGACATTACTGTACTGTTTGTATGCAAAAGAAAAGAAAAGTGAAATCTAAATCTAGAGAGGAAATGAAAGAACAATAAAAGGAAGGAAATGAAGTGAAAGCAGGTCAAAACTGCAAGGACAGTTTCATAATACAAAGTACACTGTATACAAACCCAATCAGAAATTGCCCCAGATTTACTTGATTCACTGATGTATGTGTGTGTTAACAAAATCAAACAATACCATGAACCTGCGTCTAAGGAGTTTGACATTCGACCCCTGTGACCCTTGACACAGTTATGAATGCCCCATTCAATCAGAAGCAAGACATCAAATAATTAAACTGAGATATGCAAGTCTAGAATCATTATGCCACGAACATACTACCTAAAACTGGGAGATTCAATAATTACCTCTGCCCAGAACCTGAGCCTGGGGAGGATGATATTTGACCCCTGCGACCTCCTCACCCTTGACCCAGTTATGCAGGCCACATCCCATCATGAACAAGCCGTTGAATATTTAAAATGAGATCTACAAACTTTGTATGGAATGTGTCATGCCACCAACAAACTTTCTAAAACTGGTTTAGGGCTTATACAATAATTACCTCTGCCAGGAACTTGCGGCTGAGGAGCTTGACATTTCACCCCAGCGACCTCTTCACCCTTGACACAGTTATGTATGCCCCATCCAGCGAAGGCGCACTCGCTGAGGGCGGTCTCCGTCCCCGCACACTGCACGTCGTCCATGGCAAACCCATTGTTGTTCACCCCGAATGTTCCCGCTCCTGCTTGGACTGCCTCCATGGCAGCACTGGTACAAAATATAACAGATCAAATTGAAATGACTCAATTCAAAATTGCTGCTTCATATCAAAGAAAGAACATTTTGAGAGTGGTTTATAGTGAATAGTTTCCTTTATGTTTGAATTCAAGAAATAAAAGCTGCATCACTTCTTGTGATTCTGCACGTTTTATTTAATTTAATTACCCTTGGGTTAGTGCAGTTTATATTTAGCTTCTGACTAATAAACTGAGCAATAAAAGGATTTCATGGGAACATCCCCCATTCAAGGGACTTCGTGGCTCAATGGTTGAGCATCGTTCTAGAAATCTGGTGGTCTTGGGTTTTGATTCTCGGCAAAGCCTCTTTTTCTTTGCTCATTATCAATCATTTAAAGTAATTATATTTTGTTTTTATTCATGTTTGAATTATTATCTTATTTTCGATACAGCAGTTATTCTAAAAAAAAAACAACAACAGAATAGTGATTACCCAAATCCGAGTTGGTTGCAGACTACGGTTGCATCCATGAGGTCCCACTTGTCATCGCAAACCATGAACCAGTTGCCGCTATACTGGACTTCTACTCGCCCCTCCAAGGCAGTGGCGCCCCCAACTAGCTGAATCGGGTACTGTTGAGCAGCTGTAAAAACAAACAGATCATCATAATGTATTTTAGTATACTCACGGAGGGAGTGGCACCTCCCAACTAATAAACTAAAACAGGTATTGTTGAGTGAGTGCTTGGAAAATGATACATTCATAATATGCATTCGATTTTTTAACCAGGAGAGCAGTGTTGTTTTTTTGGTTTTTTTCAATTAAACGTTCACACATCATTTGGACATTATATTAACATCATTTTGGTGTAGGATTGAAGTCTCAAATGTAATTTAGGGGAAATACCCAACACTCTACAGGTGCACCTTTAAATAATATCTACGCCACAAGACGGTGTCTGCGCCAACTGTGGAATCTTTTAAGAGAAGTCTGAGAGCCCTTCCCATCGGACAAAAGGGTTATTCTACCAAGTATACCAAGTAAATAATGACAAACGTGGTACCCTGGGGTACCTTGGTAACCTGGTATCCCGCATTGTGTAGCGCCGTCTTGTGTCCACTCAAAGTACAACCGCATTGAGTTGTGCATGCAGTGCAGCACGCGATTGTATGCATGCTTTACCCACAGTACAGCCCTAAAAATTAAATAAATAATTAAACAAAATGGCGGATTTTCGTCTGGTACCCCAGGGTACCCTCTATGTCATCAAATATGTAATTACCTCCGCCCGGGGCTTGACACGTGACCCCCGCGACCTCTTCACCCTTGACACAGTTATGTATGCCCCATCCAGCGAAGGGGCACTCGCTGAGGGTAGTCTCCGTCCCCGCACATTGCACGTCGTCCATGGCAAAGCCATTGTTGTTCACCCCGAACCGCTCTGCGCCTACCGGGATGGCCTCCACGGCACCACTGGTATACAAACAAAGGGTTAACATATCAAGTGTTAAAAGTTAATCAATTAGAAACCTCATTTAGAGTTTATTTACTTATTCACCAAGATGGCAAATCCCCTAATAAGTCCTTTTAACATGACTACCCAAAGTGCCCTATGAAGACAAATACAGGGGGCTCAGCGTGCATTCGACCCTAAAATGCGGAAAAACTCCCAAAAACTTTGTGAATTGCAAGCCAAATTATGGAGCATTATTTTCAGGCAAGCAAGCTCTAAAATAGCCCCAGAAAAATCAGTGTTATTATTTTGTCATCATAGTTCTATGTTTGTATTTTATTTTAATGAAACAATTTTTAAAAAGGCAACAATAGACGAAGTGAAAGTCGTAATGTGTCTCGCCCAATTGAGCGCATTCATGCCAATGAAGTTTGGTAACAACTAGATGCAAGGTTGAAAAATTATTAACCCTAATACACTTCTTGCAAGTTGCAGGTAAAAATGACCTTTGACCAAGTTATGTGAACTTTGACCCCAGAATATAATGGAGGCGAATACAGGGCATCATCTATGAATCAAGTTTGGTTACAAATTAACAGATGCAGGGTTAGAACGTTATTCAAATTCTTGTAAGCACATTACACATGGACGGACAGACGGAGGACAGATGGAGGACAGATGGACACAATTTGGATCCCTTAGTCTCAGCAATAATGATTACCTGAATCCCAGTTGCCTGCAGACTACGGTAGCATCTGGAATATCCCACTTAGCATCGCACACCATGAACCAGTTACCCTGACGTTATCACAATTTTATGCTTGTATTATATTTTGATGAAGCAAGGAAGAAAGGCAACAGAAACTGACTGTACCTGAATCCTAGTTGCCTGCAGACTACGGTAGCATCCGTGATGTCCCACTTATCATCACACACCATGAACCAGTTGCCGTCATACTGGACCTCCACTCGCCCCGTGAAGTCATTTGCACCTCCAACCAGTCGAACCGGGTACTGCTGAGCAGCTGGAAACACAAGAACAAAAAACAGATTACGTAATAAAATAATAATAATAATTGTTTTTTATATAGCACTATTCCCGTGAGGCTCATAGCGCTTTACAGATAATTATTACCCCGGTCAACGGTTATATACTGCAGTCATTCCTGCACATTATGTGCGCTTTTTCCACTACCTAGGGAGTATTCCAGTACACATTTCAGTTCATTTTATTTAAGCTTCTACACATTTTTTTTTTCTGTACTGGCCCGTTTGGGCAAGTGAAGTCATAAAATGATGAAATTCTACTTGCCCCAATATAAAACAATCTTGCCCTCTCAATTCCAGATGAGATTTACATATAATGACAAATGCAGTACCCTGGGGTTCCTTGGTAACCTGGTATCCCGCATTGTATAGCGCCATCTTGTGTCCACTTGAAGTTCAACCACATTGACTTGTGCATGCAGTGCAGCGCGCGATATGCACGCTGTACCTACAGTACAGCCCTAAAAATTAAATGAATAATTAAACAAAATGGCGGATTTTCATCTGGTACCCCAGGGTACCGTTTA
>JAUELG010029971.1:0-18335 GCA_031471515.1 Dendraster excentricus | reverse complement strand
TTTTTCATTCGTAGAATCCAAATTATAGGGCTGTTCAATCTGATTTCTTTTTGTGTGTGTTCCATTGATCCCCATCCGTCAACTAAAAGCGCTTCAGACGTTTTGTAAAAGTGGACCAGTCCCTTTAATGGAAATTATGAATTTCATTGATTTTGCTTTATGTGTATATGACCATCAAGTCTCAACAACATACTTCTAAGTTAGTTTTTCGGTTGTATCTAATTACCTGAATCATCGCCAACATCAATTAATTAACACTTATAAATACACGGCACACACACACACACGCACATGATGTGCAGTGTACATACATAATTAACACCAACATAACACGTCGCTTATTAATCACCAACAATCAATGCCTTTATCTTATTTTACAAGGCACTATATATATTTATGACATCAGTTGGCATCACCAAACATCATTATCAAAATCAGTTTACCAATTTCAGTATCAAATCATCTTCATAATCATTATCATCCACATTATAATAAATCTGATTCATTAACATCAACATCATCATCATTATCAAATCACCACTTCACACTCAACATTATCATCTCGATATAGACAAAATCATCAACATCATCCTCAAACTGTTAAGCTAAATCATCGACATTATCATCAGCATCATAATCAAGATCATCTTCAAACACATCAACATCACCATATTCCTCCAATCATCAACATGGTAATCAAGATCATCAACAGCGACATAAAAATCGTCTAAATCATCAGCATCATCAACATCATACTCGAGTAATCAAAATCATCAGCATCACCATCAATTCAAATCACCAAATTCATAAATGAATCACCCAAATCATCACCACACATCACATTCAACATTAAAAGAAACAAAACAATATTAAGTGGTAAAATAAAGTCAGAAAGACAGTTGGTATTTTCATTTTCAATATTTCTCTTCCCCGGGTCACGAGGTATACTTTATTATTTCAATGTTAAACACAAAAATGCTGCGGTAATAATATCATAATGTAGTTATGTTTCGACAAATTGATCCGGTTATTCTAATGGCAAAACAATATTTAATAAAGCGATTCGACATTGGTAATTTGAAATAAATAGCCAATGTATATTTTTGTTTCTAAGGTATGGGTTACCTAAAAATTTCAAAGTATGGTTAAACACTTCATATTTCAATATTACTAACTTTGTGTAACTTGTTTAAATTTTCGGTATAACTGAAAATTATAAATACTTTTTACTGCGACAAGGTAGATTTGTTTTTAGAGTTGCTTCTATATCAATTGATTATCAAATCAGTCTGCAAAGCGGCATTTAAAGAAGACGAGCAAGAATTGGCATGGGCTTAAATTACAAGTTGGTTTTCCTCCTCCTTCTTCTAACGACTTGCATTGGAATGATAAATAGTTTGTTAAATAATTATGACAACAAAATGAAAACAACTTTTGGCAACTCTTCCCACAATGCAATCGGTCGGTCTCCTTTGAATCAGTCGGTCTCTTTTGAATAACCAATTTGCAATCAAGCCTCATTTTATATATAAAACATGTGACGATCAACGCCAAAAAATCCATATTTCATGATTCCATAATAATAATAATAGTAACAATAATTATTCTCACATTTAGAAAATCTTATTTACAACCAGAGCTGACTGAACGAATCCCTCTAAAAGAGTAAAATGCAGCAGCTTCCGAAATTTCCTGAAATCCGTAAGATTTCAACCACAAAGATAATATTCTGTACAAATAACAGTACTGATATTAGGCACTGACTTGTAACTCTGAATATCTACTCTGTACATAATTATAGAAATAATTGCCAACCCAATGATCGTTTTAGAGGTTATCGACAGATAAAGATGTTTAATTTGTCGAAATAAGCTGGACACAAGTGAGCTAAATTTCTTAACAGACCAATAAGGGCTAATATACAGAGTCGGATAAACGAGGGAGTTGCATTGAATCAGTTGCATGCATGCAGTGCCAAATCTTCGGCACTCCCCCGATTCTGCCCGACATCTTCACTCCAACCTTCGGCGGGCCTCGGACAACTTCGTCTTTTCTTCGGCGACAGAAGCTGTCTTCGGCTCACGCCTAAGCGGATTTTGGTGTCAAACCAACTTTTCATGTCAAAAAGGCACACGATATTACAAACAAGGTATGAACATGACCTATCAAAGGTCTTTTGTAAAAATACACTCAGAAGATCTAGTAACCAGACTTGATCTCGAGTCAAAAATATCAAACAAAAGACAAGACATTTCACGAAACATTTCACAATCAAATGTGCTAAACTTCTTTTCCTGGTGCCAATTTCGACAAAATGGTATAACAAGACACACTCTAGCAATCCGCTTTTAAGTGCTGTGAAACGCATATAGGCGATGGCGATATCAACTGAATGAAACGCCAAGGCTCGCGTTTACATTGTAACAAAAACCTATCAGCAATGCAATATTACTTAATAGAGTTCAGTTCATTCACATGTGCCGCTTCATGTGCAGGGAAAGATGGTCTGAGCGCGAGAAGGCGCGTTCACACAGGTGGCACTGGAAGGGTCGGTCTCCGGTGTGCTTGCGGTAGTGGCGGGTGAGCTCGTCAGAGCGGGCGAACTTCCAGCCGCAGCCCTTCCAGTTGCAGTGGTACGGCTTCTCACCAGTGTGGGTGCGCATGTGAGCCTTGAGGTGAGATGACTTGGTGTAGGTCTTGCCGCATCCAGGGTGCGCGCAGGTGTGGGTGGTGGTCCTCTTCCTTCCCCACGTCCTCCTCCCTTTCCTCCTGACGACCTGCGTGGCTGGCACCGTCGTCGAGACGGCGTTGCTGCTCTCAATGGGCGTGTTGCGGAGGAGGTCGAGGAGTGGCGAGGTTGGCGGCGTGTTTGGCGGTGTTGGCATGATGTGCTGGGCCGCCATCTGCTGCTGCTGGGGCATGGCTAGCCTGGTCATCTGCGAGGCGACGAGATGCTGGTGATGCGAGTATGGGGGAGGCTCTGGCATTGACTGGTGGACCTGGTGAGACTGCATCTGGGGCACCTGCTGCAGCTGCTGGTGTACGTTGTATGTCTGGAAAAACTGCTGCTGCTGCTGATGTTGCTGCTGAAGCTGCTGTAACGTGTGGAGCTCGTTCGTGAACATGAACTGCTCGAGAGGCTTCTGCTGCATTTGCTGCTGGGCCTGCTGCGCCTGCATCTGCTGCTGTTGTGTGATCAGCTTGACGTCGTATGTGGTGGTGTTGGCGGCGGCGGTGTTCTTGAATTGGCAGAAGTCGTCGTAGAACTGTCCGCCGTTGTTGCAGTCGTCATGAGAGGCGGGAAGCGGCGACAGCGCCTCCTCCTTGATCTTGACGATTTGCTGCTGGACTGCCTGTGGGCTGGCAGGCGAGCACGGCTGCTGCGGGCTGAACGCCTCCTCCCCCGCGGTCGTGTTGTTTATGATGAAGTCCAGGTCGAGGAGGTCGTCGTACGGCGAGTGCGTGTACGTTACGTCTGACTCTGGTGATACTGGGGGCGGTGAGAGACAGGCGCTGCCGTCGCTGCCCGAGCCAGAGAAGACTGTGGACGTCGGGGAGCTGGTCTCGTAGCGTGTGGGGAATGAAGGCTCGTCCATGACCGATGGCGGGCAGATTTCTTGGAGGAAGTACTCCATATCGGGCCAGAGCTAGATACAAAGAAAGAAACAAAAGAAAGAAGACACCATAAGTATACATCATCAATTTATGAAACAAATAACTATCATTTAATTAAATACATGTCATACAGTACAAGTGCTAGTTTTTAAAACAAACTCAAATCACTATCACTTCCTTGATAACTTGGTCCAAATCGTTGTACAAAAGCCTCGAGAATATTAAGTCTCCAAAGTCTAGTGGCTTCCCCTTCAGTAGTAATTACAAAGCCTCATTTCACGAAAGTGCATAAGAGGACTTTTCTTATTGTCAACCAAGGAAGGAGGTGATAGAAGGGAAGATTAGAGGTGGAATGCAAGTCAATGAGGATGATAGCGTGAAATCAGTTTCGCTTCTAATATGTTATATTCTATTGTGCCTATCGCTCCGCTGACCACTGGTAGGGGTTATCACAATCTGCACTCTGTATTGAGAGGCGCGATTAGGTGCCATTGTATGTCAATGAATGGAGTTGAAACCATACTTCGGTGGTGGTCGAGGGCTTAAATTGAGGTAAAGGAGGCTAAATGTTGAACTCTGAAACTACTGAAAAGCTTGAACTGCCATGTATATATTATGTGCGATCTTTATGAATGTAAAGTACAAGTTATCAAGGAAATGCTAGCAATATTAACATCATAACTGCAAGAACACATTAAGAACATATACTAACTTTAGATGGTTACAGAATACGATGAAAGAATGACATAATCACAAATCAAACTACAATTTTTCAGAATACACAACATTAGTGAACATGTTAGAGGCAAAATAGTACAAGAAATGCAGAAGTATTCCACGCATTCGAAGGAACCACCTGTTTATTCAGATGATGCGATCCACTGCTGAAATAAACTTCCCAAAAAGTCATCCTAGGCGAAGGAGCTGAAAATACAAACGATGCTTACCTCTGTTGCGAACTCGCTAGCCGATCCCAGGGGGTTGATTTCTCCTAAAAGAGTTGCCATGTTGAGTTTCCCTTGAAATAGTTTGTAATCTGAAAGTGGTAGCAGGTCAAAATAAGTGTGGTTGTTGGTTTCACAAAATCACAACAATCTCTCCGATATACAAGCAAGACAAGATCGACAGTGTTCAGAGACGTGGATGTTCAGAGCACGATTGTCAAGAGCGGTTATGATCGGAAAAGTGTAGTGCGACTAGTTATAATCACATCGTCTGCTTCTCGCGACTCGCTGAGGCCTGACGCAACCAACCAATCAGCGCGCAGGAACGGACCGTTTCACTCGATTCTAAATTTAGACGGGTATATAAACCCCGAGCTGCACGGAGGCAATCGCTTCATTCGCTCGTTCGAGCTCTCGGCGAGCGGAGCTCCGCGTCGCCTTGGCAACGATGAATAAACATGACCCTCGGACACCATTCCGCAATACTTCCCATGCCTTCTGTACCGAAATGCAAACAGAGCGGCAACCTACTTATGACGTCACAATAGCGATAGCCAATTACACTTCCCCCGTAGCAAAACTCTTATGAATATTCATTAAGGGGATTTTTCTCAATGATTAGTTGTATACAGTAGTCGGTGTATTGGCAATACAGTGTTGATGTGTATACATGTGTGTAGTATAGTACTATGCGAGCGAAACGTGGTGCTATGATATTCTGCGTGCTATCACATGGCTGTGTTTACGGGTATAGCACCGATTGCTATTTTGGGATCGTATATAAAGCTCTCGGTCCAACTGACTCAACTCGCAGTTCACAACTCGCAGCCATGCGAAGCAATCCTGCTTGGGAAAATCAAATAACATCGTGTCTCTTCGGCAATCCATCGATTCCAAGGATTTTTTTTTTTTTTTGGCTGATGACTTATCTTTTTACGGAAATTTCCGTGCCTTGTAACTTCTGGTACCCTCGTAAGGGATTTTCTGAAAACGGTTTTTAGAAAAATAAAATAAACAATAAACCTATTGAGCTTATTCAGCTTTTTCAATAGAATGAAAGTATTGTACAAAAATAGATGATATCTCATAGTTATACTGACTAATACTATTAGTACCTTTTGGATGAGTTATTATGCAAATAATACACACAGACATAATTAAAAAATGATAAGTTTTCTATTGGTGACTAAGTCCCCTCATAAGCAACATAACTCTAAATCCCAAGTAATAATAACACATCGCATTTTGTATTCCCCGATGCAAGAACAGTAATATTCTTTTGCCATTTTTGCATAAAAATGAAGAAAATAGAGCTATTATCATTGTTAAAAATAATTATAAATGTTGTTTACAATTCGAACGTACCATTTTAACGGAAGCACTCGATTATTATTGATATGTCCTGTTTATGATATTCTCTCTAGGGGAAAATTACCATAATCGTAAAATTTCGTTCCAGAGGTTTCGAGCTAATCAATGAACGGTGTAAATTGGCCTTTAGGGGAAGTATTTCATTTTGGTTATCGAAAATCATGACTTTGCAGAAAGTATTGCTTTTTGGTTACTCTCAACCCAAGGCAGTAGTTAGTACTCATAAAGTTTGCTTTATGTGCATGTGTCATACAAGTTTTACCTAGGATACAAGATTAGTTTTCACGTGGTCCATTAGTTCGCTTTCTTCACAAAATATATTTACAACATATTTTAGTTGACCTGTGCGTCAGTACTCCTTTAAGTTTATTGTTTGTGATGATATTTTATTATTTTCTTACTACCTAATAATTTAGCTTCCAGCTAGCTATGCGTCATGCATGATTTCACTATTTCATTCTGGTGCTTAGAGTTGTGCAATTATGCTTTACAATATGTAAGTTATGCTAATTTGATAGTAAGCATGATGATTTAAAGAAATTCGAAGTGTGACCTCATTTATTAGCGTTAAATCGGGGAAATGGGACTGGTCAAATGCAGGATTGTATGTACTGTATGAATAAACGAATATACACATAATATAGACAAAATTAACTAAAATAATATTCAATCAATCAAATACATCAATTAATTCATCAAAGAGACAAAACAGACTAATAAATATGATGCTAAACATATATTTTTTATTTTATTCAGAGTAATCATGAAAATATAATCACATAGCATACTACGTGATAGTCAAGTCAATGCGTTTGATAACATAATATCATAGACAATAATAATAATAATATAATATCGTATTTGTATAGGGCCTAATTGCAGAACATGCGCTTATTAAAATTATCCCTGATCATTTGGTACAGTTCAGACCCTGCACAATTATCTTGTACACATTCTCAACTCCCCGGGGAGCAAACGACTAGATAATGTTACATCATCAACATAACACAGTTACTCTACATTACTGACCTAATGAACTACACAAGGTGGCCGGGTTCAAACTTATTATTTATGTCAAACGTATTATTTGCTCTTGGCACAAAATCAATGTACAAACACCATGTTTATATCAGATCAATATTTAGGCTTTTGTTGACGTAGATGACACCAACTTAATTCGTGTTTGTTGATGATCAGAAATCCGGTCTCAGCGTTGTTTAGACGTCTGTGATCATGGTGATAACGCAATGTCATTTATCGTGCATGGCATGGAGTGTGCACATATTATTCATGTGCAGTGGCGTATCGTATATGGCGCGCTCGAAATTGCGGTTATTCTCCTCTTGTACTGTTTTTAAATTTTGCTATTTCAGTGGCAGGGGTACATGTTTCTATACACCCCCCCCCCCCCCCTCCTTCCCGAGCCCCCATTTTACTGGACAAGACGATGTTTTGAGTATAAATATCCATTATATATTATTATGATGTTCATGTCAACTTCTATGAGAAAGAGTGTAAAAAGGGTGAAATAGAGTGGGGACGGGGGCAAGGGGGGAGGTACGGTACATTACAACAGGAATGGGCAAACTGCGTCATTTTGTGGTGCTTTTGAACGCTATTAGACTGCTTTAGATATAATGTGTATTATTTTACGATCTTAAAATGGACACCGCGGAATAAATAAACACAAATGTCACTAAAACAAACCGAATCAAACTAACATCCATATTCATGGACATGATTATAATAACTATACAATGCAATAAAATGTTAGTGGTTAATAGTGCACTCGCCCGCACGAGCGCAACCCAACATAATAGATCGGAGAGTACCCCCATCCATCATCCATCATCCCTCATCCCCGCATCCCGCATCCCGCATGTATCACCATCACCATGGAGACCAACACAACATCCACCCCCGCGCATCTTCGTGCGTTGCCCTTCTCCAGTGTCTTTTTCATGCATACACAGTTACATCAGAGAGGAGCTTCGTCATTGGTTACATTACCACGGAGGTGGTATATGGTTACATCAGTTCGCAATTGTCTTTCCTTGATCGTGATATACGCCCCACCCCAGCTAGTGGCGTTTATAAGGTGGCGTAGTGGGTATGTGCCCACCCACCGCCCCCCCCCCCCCCTCCTCTCCTCCTTTCCCGAAACAAATTGTCTCGAAAATAAGGTTTTAGATGAATGCTTGCATTTTGTTAATATTGATTTCTTCACATATTTGTGTATTCAGTTACTCTATCAAACTATTTACTCCTACAACAGCACCATGAACCCCCCCCCCCCCACCCCTAGCACCATGTACCCCTCCCTCAACATCATGTACCCCCCTCCCCACCCCCGTTCCTGGTTGACATCGACTCATCTGCCTATAAATCTGCTTATGATAAATTGCCTCTGACTTTATCCTGATTCTTTGATTTACTTACATTACATTCAAGTTCTCAATTATATGTATTTTCTCTGTGTATAATTATTGCCACATCTTATGTACATCAATCATATTAAATATTTGTATTGTTATTTGATATTTCAATAAATGCAGACAAAATTTGCTAAAATAAAAACAAAAATGTATTTACTTATATTTTAGAGCAGTCAATCAAGCAAAATAAATGTGTATATCAAAAATTAATTTTTGAAGTTGATGATCAGAAACGGTTTAGTTGGGAAATTACATTGAGAGTGATACGTAAGAAGTTTGTCGACCAGGACAGCTCTTTTCGTAATCAAATTAATCGTAATTTGATAAGAATTATTATTGGTTATTTTTCTTTTTATCGAAACGGCTATAGAATTGGGGAAAATCATTCAAACTGACCACTAGTCATTTCTTCTAATCAAATAATAGTGGTGTCTGGTATACGGGACGATTATAGTGCATGCGGTATTTCCTTTAATCGACCAACGAACATGACGAAGCGAAGTTATGAATTATATTAGGTGGGCGTAATGTGTGGAATACACGATTTGTATATATAGGGCAATGGTATTCAATGAAATCATCCTCCTTTAGTATCCGATCATTCGTTAAGAAAAGTATTGCAAAATGGGCGAACAAGTAAGAATGGTTGACATGGTTAAGAGTCGGGAAAAGCCCTTCTGAGTCAGGCGCAATAGACGGAAAAGAACATTATTTGTCATACTTTTTATCGTTATTGCGATCGCGATCCTTTGGAGAACGCTTAAACGAAACAATATGAGCAGAAAAACAAAAAGCTAAGTAAAGTTAAACGATAAATGAAACAAATTGATCTTCAGAGAATTTCAAATGAACACAAGATGCGCGGAACACAAATAACATACAGTAGTCAAGTTAGGGAATAGATGAAACAGAATGATCTACAGAAAATATTACATGAAACAAGATGAGAAGAATCAGGCATATTATTTAAGTGATGTATGGAACAAATTGATCTTAAGAGAATGTAATATGAAACCTGTAGTAGAGTAGAAAACAAGAAGTGAAATAAAAAAAATAGTAATTATGAAAAGATTGAGTGTTAATGAATAATGGAACACTACGAACATACTGCACCATGAAGTGAGTCGATTTATGAAACAATATGAATATTAAACACAAACAGACAAAAGGATGAAGTAAATGAATAAATTGAACAAGATGAAAAGAAAACTAACGTAAAGGGGTAACACAGTGTTGGTAAGCAAGTAAGGCTGAACACACTTATATTTATAAGCCCACCATGCTCGAAAATATACAAAATTACAAACGACTTAGTAAAAAGAGCTTGCTATCATTCAACATACGCGTTTATGCCATTTTGCTCATTACTGGTCATGTAAGGTCCAATTAACTTGAATATTTTCTACAACACCCAACGGACACATTATATAAAAACAATATACAGTACATTGTATCAGCCACTCATAACATGTGTGAAGTGTCAACAAATTTACTAGATCCCTTTAAACATGTTAAAAAACTAATGTCTCGCAATTATCAGACTATTAGGAATTCAACCGTAATGTGTAATCTCACCCCCCGCAGCAAAATCACTTTTGATTCAAAATTGTAGTGATCATCCGTTAATTATTAACCTCTCGCTCTACATATATATATATATATATACCACGGAATATTTTTACAAGCGCCTTTTCCATAATAGCTTGTTCTTTATCAAAAGGAATCATGTTTGATTCGAAGTTTAATTTGAGTGATCATCAGTTAATTATTAACTCCAATCTATTGATACCACGAAATATTGGAGAAGCGTCTGATCTAAAATACCTTCCTTTTTATTGTAAAAAATGCATTTTAATGCCACTGGCTATGATTTTGTTGGCGACGATAGCGAGTGACAGATCTGTCACGCTCTAGTGGTATAGAGTCACGAAGTTGTTCGTTACAAACTCGACAGAGGCCATAAATCATCATCAAGCTTTTATGCTTACGATTGTGGTCTCCTGCTTTTTCCTTTGTTTAACTTACTAAGCATCAGATAAGTTATCCATTCTTCCCCTTATTTCTTATTTTATATTATGCATATCAATTTTACGATGGATTTATACCAATCAATATATTTGTTTTGCTTGTATCTAAATTAGAAACATGTTTTGTTAAACCTTCATGTGAATCTTTATATATATGTGTTTGATGTTTCTCTGTATTATGAAAAAGTGGAAATAAATAAACAAACAAATAAACAAAATAGCATTAATAATAATGATAGTAAATAAATGCTCATGTTCATGATACTGTAAATATGAAGAAAACAACCAACGAACACTGCACACGATCCGATCCTATACGACCATTGATTAACCATGTTAACGATTAAAGATCTGAAGATATTCACAAAATGAAAAGTAATATCTAACAGATTAATAAATAAGATTTCAATCTTTTCCGTTCATGTAATTTGTATATCAAATTTGTACTAATTAGCCTAACGTCTGAACACGTCTTATATATAGATCTACAATTATACATTACTTCATCAATTTTAATTTTTTGTTATGTGTGTCAAATTAACTCGTTTTGAAATGTTCATCTCAATCATTTACATTGTATGCTTAGTATATTATTTGTATTGTTATCCAACCGAAAAACAACATTATTACTTTTACATAAAGAATTATATGCGTGTATATATAGGAAATTTTATTATAATGACCTATCCCATAAATGTATACAATATACCCATATGCCTGGATCGTAGGCTATCATGTATTGGTCCAGGGACGTTGTAACTCATGTTTGGGTCAACGGAAAAATGAACGCGATGATGTGGCGACTTACAACAAAAAACAAATTATGAAAGATCGTCGAGAAAATTCGGGATTACTCGGCTATACGCCATTCGTTACTCAAGAAGAACAGTCCACGAAAACTTCCCTCACAACAAATTAAAGGTACTGTCTGCCATACGCACGCCAGATACCAAACTTTGTGAAAATTGCTGTTTTCATGTAAGAAAGAAAGAAATTTGGAATTGAAGAGCTCGCTAGCTCGGCGAGGTTTAGAACTTGAAGTACATGTTCGAGCAATAACATTCACATTCAATTCTTGGAATAGTACAACATGTGGAATAATTGTAGAAACTGCTAGCCTTTATTGGTTTTAATTTTGCTTTGTGTTTATACTTTATATTTAAGAAAATAATCACAATCGATTCAACGCATCTTCGACAACTAACTTATCAACTATGGACCAACCAACCTACCAACCAATAAGCAACATACTATTTCTTTCGTAGTTTAAATCTTTGATATCATCTGACTTGAACAAACACGGTCACGTGATTGGCATGTCACTGCTGTATGTTACATGTCACCACCTAGTCAAATGCCATGCTGGATGTACAGTGTCTCTGTGAGCTTCATGTGATGTTTCACTGAACGTAACGATGCTTATAGAAGGAGGAAGTACCTTTAAGAAAAGTCTACAAAATATAATCCTCAGAAAATTCAAAGTTTTATTTAAAGGAAGTTAGCACCAAATTGATTTTGGCACCATGTTCGGTTTTTGGTGACAATTGGATATCCTGCCTGCGGATTGAAGTAATGACAGATATCACAGTTCTTTAGTCTTCTTCAATGCCAACCAACGTCATGCACTCTTTTTGTTCCTTATATGATATGAATTGTCTGACTGTCACCCTGGTAAAAGTATATTTGACAATTTTGTTGGGACCATGCAGTCTTTAATGATTATATATATCGCCTGGAAGATATTATTTTTGTTTCGCATTATCCCCGTTTTGAATACTATAAATGATCAATATACGTACATGTTTTATGTCTTTTTGTAATGTATTTATTGAATCAATAAACAATCCCATAAATTTACATATGACCACACAGTGATTTACAAAGAAGATAAATAAATTAACATAACACAATGTCAGTATAATTGCAGGTATGAGAGGAAAAATAATAATACAAATCTCCACTTACGAAAATGAGTTACCAAGTTTATGTTTATTTTTTGCAATTTGATATTCAACATCTTTACTCCTAACGACATACGCTATGAAGGCTACAAGATAAGGGTGTTTATCTTGGAATTTGCACAAGTAAATGTAATATTTAAACAAAAGAAACAAGTATGTTAAAAATATGTCCTGTTCATAACCAAACATTTGTTTTATGTCTTTCTATTTTGTCTTGATCGTTATCTGACTATAATCTGCAAAATAATTTACGATAACCGTTTATAACAGATTGTTTCCAACTTTATCTTTTTACCCTTTTCAGTACATTATGTACATATGTAAGTTCGGGTGATTTATTCGAATGACTAATGTACAGTAGCTCTCCTCATTTCCTTGTTTTGTACAATTGATTGTTTCTGTGTTCCAATATCAGTATATTGACCTATTGACATACAACATAAACATTTTATTCATAATCAAATTATTTTATTTTACAATTTGTTTGTATTTTAGAAATTGTCAATTTAAATAATGTCCATGAATTACTCTTTTTTCTTGTTCATTATGTTTAGTAGCTTGATTTATTTCTTTAATTGCAAACTGCGTTTCATTATCCGTAATGACGGTTTGTTGACCGGTCATGAACATGACAAATCGTTGAAATGTTTCCCGTTTCGTATTTTCAATGTTCAATACAAATTTAATTTAATTCAAATATGTATATTACAGATAAACTGACCAGAATTATATACAGTAATGTGGTAGGTTAAGGAGCAAAGTTTGTTTCGTAAGAATTCTATTTTATTTTATTTCCTCCTTTAAAAAAAAAATAAATCTTCATTTCCATCTGCTTGATCTGTTTATTTGAATATTAGTACTGTAAATGGACTTTCGCTTTGTATGTCGACTTGAAAATGAAAATTTGTATCATATTAATGAATTTATCTGTCTTTTTTATTCTTATCTTTCATACGCTTTTTGTTTATTTCGCTTGTATATAACCATGTGTCTGATTTGGGATTTTTGTTATAAGTCCTGGGCCACGTTGCAGGAAGAGATAAAATCGATTGTAAGTCAGAAAATTTACGGTGTTTCAACCAATCAGAATTGCGCATATAGAACACGAGATCTGACTTACGATCAATCTCTTCTTGCAACGGGGCCCTGGACATTAATTATAATTATGATGGCGTTATTTCCGCTTTGTATTTTTATATTCTTGAGTAATGTAAATTTGCATTATTTGGGGGATTATTCGTTGTTAGTTCCTTGAACACAACGTTCAACATATTCAAAGTACGTCAGAGAAACCATTCAAATGTGCATTACTCATGCAACAAATAAAAGTACAAAGGCGGAACTCATTTATTCACAGAAATAATGAGTTTTACGTTAGAATAAAGCTACATGATTATTGGCAGCATTACGTACAAATTTGAAAACGGAAATCAATTGTTTCAAACCTAAATAATTGAGCGTACCGCGCACAGATGAACTAATGAAAACAGTTAGAACTTACGAGATAATAAGTAACACCCGATGCGGATGAAAATGGAATCAGGGTAAATTGAAGAAACCATTCAAATTTACATTATGAAAACAACTAATCAATAAAGTGAAAAACAAAATACGTAAGTCGATTTTAAAAAGTATTGTAATTATTTGTTATTATCGTACAAGAATTTTGTTTGTTCGTCCATTTGTTGATTGCAGTTTGCAACAAGTATTTTGGATTTCCTGATTGTATTTTGAAATCACAACATTTCGTGTTTTTGTTTTTATGAATCGATTTTTCTTTTGTAACTCTTACTTTGAAATAGACATAATAAGACTCTGAATGTCTTCTTTCCTGTCACGCGATTTTATTTTCTCGGTACGTGGCCAGTGGCGCAACAGGCGGGGAGGGCAGGGGGGCAGGTTTCCCCCTGAGAGCTTTGACCGGAAAAAAAACCTTGAAAATCATGCAAAATCAGCCATTTTTTGCATGCTGAAAGGGAAATTTTCACCGTCGAAAGGGAAAATTTTCCTTAAAACCACCTCCAACCGAGAAAATCTTCCTCAAAACGGGAAAATTGCCCCCTCTGACAAGGCACCCCTGTTACGCCGCTGTACGTGGCATGTTTCAGATGTCATGGATGTGCTGCACATAATTGTTGATATCGCGGTCGCACAAAATGTACAAACTTCTTACGTGGTAACTAACTGTATGATCGTACAATAACGATAATTATGATATATTATGATTTATGCAGCCATGCAAAATTGCTACATGCTAATGATTATGAGGTATGTTTGTGATTAGGATGATATTTGTAGCCACACAAATTTTTCGATGGAGATAAATATTATTATATAATCACATCATTAAGAACGAGTATGCAACCATATGCATCCTGACATGTAATAGGAAAAGTGCAATTTGTCAATTATATTGAACCAATGACAAATTGCAATTTGTACCAAAGGTGAAAAGTTGTAAATTACCCTTGAGATGTTGTTGATGATGAACATCAGTTTTTTTAATTTCCTTGAACTGCCAGTTTCTCCTAGTATCTTATCAAACACCTTAAAGATTATTCAAAGTTTTTTTTAATATATTGATAATACATATACGTGGAAATATATAAAGAAAAAATGACGGACTGCATGATTGTTTCATGTTAAAGTTAGGACAAAATAAATTATTCTACAAAAGTATAAAATAGAGGGGTTTAGTACATATTTTTTGGCTCAAAGATGGGAAATAATAATTAATGTTTAAAAATGATACTATAATACGATGCACGTACTACGTATGTCTTAGTTGTTCATGCATAGGACTACTTTGTGAAATGATTATGAAGGGGTGATCTTCTGCAATCTCTTTTTAAAGAGTACATACCGTACATCACTCATTGGAACTGTAAGATCATAAAAGTACAAAGTTCATCGACCATTTTGTCAGTTGTCTGCACGTATACAGGACATTTGAAGTAAACATGTTAGTTTCAGCAACGACAACAACAATTGAAAAATTAACTTACATGTACGGGGATATATCGAAGCTGCATGCGTTAACCGCTAACCCGGAGTTACCGGGGGACTTCGGGACACAATTTATTCCGGGCTGTTGTAATACTTTACCCGCTATTTCATATCTGTGGTTTTTTGCCTTATTTGTTATCCTTTTTGTGTCCGTTATTGTCTGTTTCACGTCATCTAAAGGGTATTTCATGAATAGTATGTACATTTGGTAAAAATGTTTAACTTTCTCATTTTAATGTAACACGCTTCATTAATTGACAGCCTTGTCGATGTAACTCCGCGTGGGTTTTGGGATGTCGTGAGGTAGGGATTATTATTATTCTCAAAAACCCAGAGAAGAATTAACTTGACGTTAGCAATATAAAAGTAATTAAAAATATATATATATTCATCAGCACCGTCTTCTTCCGTCAGAAAGGAAAATAATTTAAAAAATAGCAATTCGAGTGTACATTATATCTTATCATAATAATCATGATGAATTGACAACCTGAGACACATAGATTGTGGGGCTGAAATCGGGAATATATCAACATAATATTGCGATATAGGCGGTCAGTGGCGTTGCTACTTACGAGAGGGGTAGAGGTTTCACAAAAAAGATAATAAATTAATAATAAAAAAAAAATCGGGGAATATCCCTTAGCATTAAAGCAAAACAAAGAGTGTTAATTTTCAAAATGTGAATGTGATCTTTGATTAAAGTCATTTTTCAATAGAGATGCCATCAAAAACATTCGTTTTCAAATTAAATTGTGTATATTCTAAAAAAAAAAAAAAAACCGTTAAGATTTGTAATACATGTACTAACACGGAGACGTCTGTGTCTAGTGAAAAGGCTAGTAGTGATGGTAAATTACCGTGCGATTTGCAGCGCATAACGATCGCATTCTCTGAAGTTGCGCTATAGCATGACACAAGCGGAGGAAACTCTATTGTCAATTTATAACAAGAGGGGGGGGGGTGGGGGGGGTAATACGTCATAAGAAATGAAAAGAGGGGTAAATGGATTCTGCGAATAGGGATTTTGATTGTGCGGCCTATTATATGTTGAATGAGCTCCGATGTACCCTCACATTCCCTACCGATAACAATCGATCATTCCAAGTAACTTGAACGGAAGGTCGTACTTCGCTCGCGAAAAATAGTCAATCATATAATCTAGAACAATTTATTGTATGTATATAACCATAATCTGAGCATCATGTTTGCGCTCTTCTTTTAGAACCATATCAGTCGTTTTTTTTTTTTCGTTTTTTTTTCTTTACAAGGTGCGTTATTAGTTGCTTTCATTTTGGCGGTTTGTACATTGTATAGACATAAATACCCTGCGGCCTTAGGCGACTTTAATTTTCCTGTTATCAAAACAAATACTGTTTGTTAAAAAAAATTTATATAGAATAATTATGAGTTTCATATCTTCAAGGCATTTTAATTGGTTTCCGATGTGCGGTTAAAGGGCCTATTGAATCGCCCCCTCAAAATTAGGATACAAAGTGACCCACAAACAGATACATACGCATGATTATACACATAACATTCATCATTCAAATTCACATAGAAACAAATTAAAAGATGTCAATATAATTGTACACGCACAAACTGACCATAGTGTTGCACACGTATAATGCGTACAATCACGCATTAAAAGAGACACAAACAATATATGCATGCATCTATACACACAATCATACACGGAAAAACATACAGTATCGTCCACATACATACTCTAGAAGACACATCACAAGCGCACACACGCATGAATACATACATACATATATAAACACACAAACACACACAAACACACACACACACACACACAGACGCACACACACACACATACATAGTCTCATACTCTAGTAAAATGTGTAAACACATTTTACATAGTCACATTATTAGCATATTATCCAAGTTTTAATGTCACTTTGTGTACATGTGTTTGGTATCCCACTCTAAAGCATATATACAAAATACAAAACATATTTTTAGTAAACACTATACTTTACATAAGTTATTTTAAAATCTCTTAAATATTTTAATGAAACATTGAACGCGGCTATTGTCCTCAAATATACTATAAAGTATGATAGTGGCGTATCGTTCTGGCCTGGATTTAAATGTGGGGGGGGGGGCACGTAACTAGTTTTTAACACACGTTATGTCTTTTTTTTTTTATTTGTAAAGAAAAATTTCCTCAAAAATAAATTCTTTTCTCATTGTTGTTGTTTTGTCAACTTATTGGAGAATACTTGCCTCCCCCACTATGCGCATTCATCATTTTGGTTTGCTTTGTTTTCAAATTATTGGGGGACACACATTGTTGCCCCCCCCCCCCTCCAATGCTTGTTATTGTGTGTGCGTTTACTGAAAATTATTGGGAACACTACAGTTATTATTTGCCCCCCCCCCCCCCCCCCATAATGCTTGTTATTGTGTGAGCGTTGTTTTTTTTTTTTCTTCAAATCATTGGGGGACACTCGCCCTCCCCTTTTGTTATTGCTTTTATTTGGTCAGATGTTCGAGGGGAAAAGTGCCCATAATGTCCTCTACGCTAATGCCCCCCCCCCCCCACCCGTAACTTCGCCACTGCACCCAGACAACCGAGACCGTAATCGTGGGAATATCGTTACCTTCGTCACGCTGTGGAACAAAACAGAATCATCGTGAACACTACATGCATGATGAGTAAACGAAACAAATAGAAAGCACAGGTGCACAAACACGGGCTGTATTCACACAATTTTACTAAGATCCCCTTTTTCTTTGTCTTTTTACATAGTACCCGCGAAACCCGATCATGATTGTGTGTTTCCAAAACATTCACATTTCTGCAAGAGTTGTTTGGTAAAATTAAAATAAAAATTAAATTAAATTGAAATATATATTTAGTTCACAGTTACGCACACAGAGGTACGCTCTCAAGCACTGGCGTACTGGTGGGGGGGGCTTGGGGGGCGCTTGCCCCCCCCCCCCAAA
>JAUELG010029860.1:0-11666 GCA_031471515.1 Dendraster excentricus | reverse complement strand
TATATCAAATGAAATGTCTGTTCACCCTCTAAACGGTAATAATTGCGGAAAACCATAGTTTCATTGCCCTTTAAGTTAATTTGTAATATCAAATTGCTAGCTTATCTTAAATAACAAGTTCACTTGCTATCGATATAATATAAAAGTTGTCAGGTATGCTACAAATGCACTGATTTCACCATTTTGGAATTGATTGCGCTTGTACCTGTGTCGCAGTTGGTTCCTGTCCAGCCCGGAGCACAGGTGCAGAAGTATGCGTTGTTTGCGTTGCTGCATATTCCATTGACGCACGGGCTGCTGACACACTCGTTGATATCAATGTCACAGTGAGTTCCGGTCCAACCAGGGGCACACGTACAGGTGTAGCCGTTGACCAGATCGCTGCAGACTGCCCCGTTCCTACAAGGGCCACTGGCACATTCGTCGATATCTTGATTTGAAAGCAAAAAGCAAAATGATTAGTTATTTAACTGCATCTGTTCTTTGGAAAGTATTATAATCTATCAAACCACATCCTTAACCTGGAATTTAGAAAATAAATTGCTTAACTAGATGGACCGATCATACAATTAATAAATCAATTGATCAGTGCTTAACAATTTTACAAAAATACGTGACTGCATTATCCAAATGTCACTTCTGGCATTGTAAGAATGCATAATTTATCGTGGATATTTGGTAAACTTACTAATATCACAGTGTATCCCTGCCCATCCACTAGCGCACGTACAGACATACGCGTTGACAAGGTCGCGACAGGTCCCTCCATTGAGACAAGGGCTGCTTGCACATTCGTTGATATCTAGAATACAAAATAAATTCCATGTGTTAAAAATGGCTTATAATTAACTTTCTCATCATATAAGATATATCTTAACTGCGGTTACATTAAATTATTGTGTAAACGCTATTTAATATATCACATATAATCAAATTCATTTCCTAATTTTAAGACAGAATGCTATCAAATTTAAGGTAATTTGCACTTGCAGAATCATTTTAAGGTGTAATTTCCACAAGGATTGTAATATTTCTCTCTTGTTTGAAGTATAATAGTTCAAACCTTTTAACCTTAAACACTCAAACAAACAAAGAAACAAACAAACAAGACAAACACGCACACACACACACCCCAAAAAAAAAAACCCCAGACAAACAAACAGACACATATTTCCGTACCTGTTTCACAGTTGACTCCGGTGAATCCTGGTTGACACTCACAGGTGTAGCTGTTCAACAGATTGTTACACAGCCCGCCATTTTGACATGGGTTCGAGCTGCACTCGTTCACATCTAGAAATCGGTGGATAAAGCATAAGCAACATGTTGAACATGTGTTTATCTGTTGAAAATATTTGTTTGTATTTTCCTTAATTATAGCTTAATTGCTCTGTGAAAAAGGTGTGTGACTCCACATACAGTTTGTCTGTGCGATAACATACCAGATGGGTGGTGGGGCTGGCGTCAACCGTTTTCCCACTAGATTTTGCTTGGTCACTAGAGCTTGTACAGGGCCCGACCAGGTTCCCGTAAGAAATGGGTTAAAGCAAATGGATGGACCATAATAAGGACTGTGGTTCTAAACTAGGGCTTCATCAGAGGTATTTGGAGTAATGAAAGAAACGATGAAGCGTAAGAAATTGCCATGTGCCTACGATATCTTCAAATCGAATTATACAAATATATTAACTAACTTTATGTACTAGTATATATAGCATTATCATGTTGATAAACTTTCCTTCCCTTTTCATTTCTATCATTTGAAGGAAAAATTGAAAGAGGGCAAGAATACAGATTGTTTGGGCTGAAATCATTCCTACTTTTCGTTTGAGCAGCCTGGTAAGATGAAAACAATATAAAAAGTCATGTTGAGACTTACCTTCTTTACAAACATCAAAGAACATAAGAAAACTGACGAAAAAGGGGTTCAAAATGTTACGTACCTTCTGTGCAAAACGTGCCCGTGTACCCTGCTGCGCATGTGCAGCGGAATCCGTTGAGTTCGTCTATACAGGTGCCTCCATTCTGGCAAGGGTCACTCATACATTCCTCAATTTCTGAAAGACGAAAGTGGGAATATATTCGTGCTTTCATCAAAGCATTTTAATTGCATCCGCATATTCATGTGTCATTTGACTTTGCAACCATTGAAAAGAAAATATGTACGTTAAATATCTGTTTAGTTCGTATAAGCATAATTATTAATAGATGAGTTTCAAACTGTCTGCAGACCACATTAGAGTCAACCTTTTTCGACCTTAAATCATTCCCGAGCTATTTTGAAGTTAAAAAGGAATACAAGTTGCAATGTTTAACCATTATGAATTGTAATTTCGGACATACTGCGAACTTTGACTCAGAATATGCTCTTTGCATGTGGCCATGTACAAGATTGTTTCTGTATTAAGGTTCTTTTCACTACTAGTCCTGAGCGGGAAGTGATGATGAGATGATTGACTTACCAATGTCGCAGTTAGTTCCCTGCCACCCGGGTAGGCACTGACACTCGTATCTGTTGAGCAGATTGCGGCACACGGCGCCATTCTGGCAGGGTGCCCTGCTGCATTCGTTGATGTCCGTCTCACAGTTGACTCCTGTCCAGCCGAGTACGCACGTGCACACGTACATGTTGACCTGGTTACTGCATGTAGCCCCGTTTTGGCAGGGAAAGCTTGCACATTCGTCGATGTCTAAGTCGGGAGAAAAGGCGAGCAACTTAAACTTAGGCAGCTGTTTGTTGATATAATACCATTAATAAATTTGCTCATTTATTATAGGCTATGCTACTGAAAACTACACTTTTCAAACTCAATTTAATATTGGTTCAGCCGAGGAGTTAGAGCACTTAAGCCTTTGTTAATGCGTACAACACATATTAACTTGGTTTTCATAAAAAACCTCTTGTAAGTATTATGTAAATAATTTTTTAAAAGTGAGTTAATTTGTTATTTTTGTTATATTGATTATTTAATTAGTTAGGTGCTCTCGTTACAAGCTGTGCTTTGAGAGATGTTCACCTCCAATTATTTTGTTGCAATTCAGATTGCTGATTTATGTTATTATATAGTTTTTTATGTAGTGAGGAGTTGCTAAACCAATTACATACAAGAACCAGTAATTATGTGTTCTTTCTCTATGGAAATTAAACTATCATGGAGATGACAAGTTTTATAAAGTCGGCATACCCGTTTCACAGTTAGTACCGGTCCATCCAGGGGCGCAGTCACAGCTATAGAAGTTTTCTTCATTGTTACAGGTGGCTCCATTAAGACAAGGTCCACTTGCGCACTCGTCAATATCTACATGAGCAAATTGAAAACCACAAAAGATGTTTTTAAACCAATTAATCCACATGCTATTACTCTTTGTTTTCAACGTTCGTATGTATAGGAAACACAACATTTTGTTTGTACAATTTACGCATACGGACGCAAGTTAGAAACTTGTAAGCGGTTAAAAATCAAAACCCTTGGCAAAAATAGGGCCATCTGAACACAATGTTGTATATTTCTGTCTGTTAGAATGTATTGAACAAAGCTTCAACGTATTATGCACATTATCTCTGTGCCTGTATATATCTCATTAAGTGAATATTGTTTTGCTATGTTGTTAATTTTCGTTGCCTTTTGTGTTAAGTATTTAGATAAGATAACGATTGTAAATTGAAACCATTTAAAATAGCTAAAAGTTTGTTTTCTGTTTAATTTCTGTTTTTCTGTTATTGTAAAGCGCCTAGAGATAATTTTATATTAGGCGATATATAAATCGAATATATTATTATTATTATTATTATGCCAGTATAATGTTATATCAGAAGTGATGGTCTTCGAAGGCACCTACCTACCTGCTTCATCACAGCAGTTCAATATGATGGTCTTTATATAGAGGTCTGTACCTGTGTTTTGTTCCAACTTAAGAGTCGTACTGTTCCTTCATCCCATTCTAATGCACAACTCGGACCAAATAAGTCAAATTCAGACTGGTTGGCTGGTATGAATACACAGTTCTATCTATCCGTTTTATCGGTTTTAATATATCAGTACAATATGATGGTCTTTCTTAACAGGTCTGTATATGATCGATTCATCATATCAGTTCGATATGATGGTCTCTCTATACAGGTCTGTACCTACCTATGTGGCAGTTGACGCCAGTCCAGCCGGGCTGACACGAACATGAGTACGAGTTGATCATGTCATTGCAGAGGCCATTCACACATGGATTAGAAGCACATTCATTGATATCTGCATGGAGGAAGAATTATTTTACACAAAAATGTATTATGACATTAATGTATACGGCCTACTATGCAATAACTGGCAACCATAGAGAATGGATGGAAAAGTTATATCATGCATGTACAGTAACTATATAGAGCCAACAACGTTGTGTAGCTTTTGCGATTGTGAGGAGATCTATGACATTTTGATTTCCAAGCCATGCTACTTAATATGTTCAAGCTCTCAACATGCTAACATGTATTTGCATGTATATACCACCGTTACAAACTAATGGCTGAATACATGGAAACAATGCTGATATCGTTTGTACTTATTTAGCTAAACCGACGCACCAGTATATCTCAGAGCTCAATAGTAGTTGAAGACTTTATTAATGTCACTAGATGCAGAACTCTTCTACTATGATCAATCAAAATATGTGATATGTGACCCGGACATATTTACACACAATAACGATTGTAAAAACTTTATATAATCGATTGTTTGTTTTGACATACCGATCTGACAAAGCACCCCTGTATATCCCGGAGCACACGAGCAAGAGAAGCCATTGACCAAGTCAGTGCATATGCCCCCATTCTGGCAGGGATCACTAGCACACTCATCCACGTCTAAGAAAAAAAAAGAGCGAGATAAAAACAGTTTGATGATAGAAGATAAAATAGATTATCTAACAAAGATTAAATCTTTGTTTGCATACAATTTGCATTCGGTATTCATTTTGCAGCAGTAATGATGTTTAAGAAATAAATGTGTCTCTCATTATCTTGACATGCTTCTAATAAATTGGTCATGCAACTAGGTTATTTTATAATCAACTTTCATGCGATACATTTATGTTCAAGTTATTATCACTGTTCCATTAAGCACCTGTATATGTTTAAATTGTGAGCATTTTCCTCTGAAGGGTTTTAGTATTTTCAGAATGCTGTTCGGAACGACAGTGTTATGCATAACTAAGGGCGTTGGGGCTACTTGTATCTGGTCCCCGTTGCAGTAAGTGATACAATCAATTGTAAGGTTACATGTTACAGAAAAGTCGCGAGTTTCAACCAAGCAGAATTAAGTATGTAGAACACATGACCGAACTTAATTGCGAATTAATCGTATTTTACACTCGATTAAATCTCTTTCTGCAACGGGGCCAAGGGTCTTACAGACGTTCCGCATGGAAACCTATCACAGATTTGTTGGTTCATCTGGTACTTACTGACATCGCACTGCGTTCCAGTCCATCCAGCTAGGCAGTTGCAGACGTATGCATTGAGGGTGTCGATACACGCACCATTTAGGCATGGGTTGCTGGCGCATTCATTGATATCTGTTGGAAAGATATTTGATCGATGGCATGCAGTTGTCATAATTATATGATTGAATAAATTCAGCGAAATGCATAAGGTTTCCTGCCATTTGACCAAGGGTGGCACTCGTAATATTTTTTTTTAACATTTAGGCAAGACATGGTATGTACATGTAGTGCATTGCAATGGTGTTTCTTTTGCTTTTGCTCATGATAATCACATTGGCTGTATTTATCGTGAATAGCGACCCTTTCATTTTACTTTGACTTATTTTTTGTTTTCCATATTACAGTTACCTTCATCATTTGCAAATTACTTCGTATTTTTTGTTTTGTTATATCAGGCTAGTTTCTAATGGCATATTTTCTTCTGTGAGATTAGCAGAAGTAGGAATTAACCCGGTTTTGTTAATACGAACCTGTCTCGCAACGTACTCCTGCGTAGCCTGGTACACATTCACAGCTGAACCCATTGATCATGTCAACACACGTCGCCCCATTAGCACAAGGGCTGCTCTGGCATTCATCAGTGTCTTAGTAATACAAAAAATGCAAGAGGAACAAATTATAATTTCGATTTTTATTCATTATTCTTGAATGAACTTGTCATTATTACAATATCATTAAAACAATCGATTACCTGATACTCACACAATCTACCTGCACGGCTAGTGAACATCTCAATTATTCGGCACGGTTTTTATTGGCCCGACTACAGGTGAAAGCTGAAGGACTAAGGAGTTGAGCATTTTATACAAGAGGCTTCACACTCTTTCAGTTTTGCCATCAAAATACTTTTATCAGCAATGTGACTTGGCTATGAAACTTATGGAAGTATTTTAGTAGTAGAATATGTCTAACAAACACATTTTTTTTCAATGCATTATTCTATACACCCACTTGTTTCACAGTTGGTTCCCTCGTATCCGCTTGCACATATACACATGTAGCTATTAACCATGTCTTCACAGGTCGCACCATTCAGACAGGGGTTGCTGTCACACTCGCCAACATCTAATGGTCATCGACAAAAGAGAAAAGTGTACTCAATAATAAGAATATTCAAGAATTAAAAACATATCATTCAAGATTTCAGAATGTATTGTGTTCATGCAGATGTGGAATACATGTATGTGCACAAGAACAACAAATTGACTATATTTATGTACTAAACATACTAATAATGACAATATTTCCGATGAATAAAGCGGTTAATATGATTGATAATCATCTCTAAGCGCTTTACAATTATATCATTACCCCTGTCATTGGGTGCATGGTTTGATAAATCCAGCGCACGTTTATTCCACTCCCTGTGGAGAATTTCAGCCAGGCAACATACGATATAAATTTTTCATACAAGCATTCATGCAAGAAATGTAAAACTAACTATAAATATATGTATATAGAGAGTTAACCTACCCGTTTCACAGTGTGTTCCGGTCCAGCCAGGGGCGCACAGGCATTGATAGGAGTCAATACCATCCACGCATGTACCCCCGTTCTGACAAGGAGACGACGAGCATTCATCAACATCTGGAGGAGAAATTAAACAAGATGTAAATGGACACATGCATCATACCTGTCAGCATTTGAAAATGAAAAATCGTACTTTTGAGCGGAGCGCACATCACGAGCGGGATCCGCAAAGTCCTTCGCGGCCGGGGTCCAATTTTAATATAATGACCGTACTGAATAAAGATCATTGATATTTTGGCTTATGTATGTGTGTATCTATATGCACATGCAAATTAACAAAATGTATACATTGTTTACATTAGTGATATAGTATCTCAGACCTAATAACTGAATACAGAGTTCATAACTACACAACTGGGATATTCTTGACAAGTGTAAGAAGCTTCAATTTTATGAGAAATTATAAGAATGAATGAAATACAGAGCGCACATCATCTTCCATATAAGGATTGTTACAAATGCACTGGATGAGTATTTTCGCCGCCATCATTCAAGCTAAATATAGTTTTCGGCATTTCAGAGCTACTGGAAACATAAATACTTGCACGGAATATAAATAAAAGTTGATACATTAATTACAAACTATATAATATTCTGTTCAACTTCCAAAAATGAGAATCCTTGGAAAAAAAGACATGTTAATGATGACAGTTCTTGCCAGATCACAAATCGATTAAAGCTAAGTTGCATGAAGTTGAATGTTGTACTCACTTATTTCACAGTTGTCTCCCTCATACCCAGGTGCGCATGTGCAAACGTATCCGTTGACCATATCCGTACATGTTCCGCCATTCTGACAGGGGGCGCTGTTGCACTCATCGATGTCTAAAGAAGAAAATTATACAGCTTTAAAATTATTTGAAGCTTCCATATAAGTGTCACTTGTGCCTTGTTGTTTTTCACAAATTATGTCTCCTTTATTTTGAGATATTTTGATTAAGAAGCGATCTAGAACGATTCGCAAATATACTGTTATTTATTGGGCAATGGTTCTAGAATCCGACATCAACTTGTACTTTTCAGTCGATAAACGTATTCTTGTTCAATGAAACTGTATCACCTATCATGGAAAGGAATCTTAGTTACAATGGTATTGGTGTAATGATTGAAGTCTGAAATATTGTTAAATTCCAATCTCGGTATGAGAGATTTGGTTACGTTTTCAAACTGCATCGGAACTATTGACATGTGACCACGCACTGTTTTTTCTTGAATATTATCGTGGAATTCAGTCAAATCAATTTCATTAACAATTCAAGTAGATAATATGTGCCCATCAAAACTACTTGTTTAATATATGGCATATGCAATTGATTTGACTGAAATACAGACATGAAATATTTCTGTAATCGTAGTGCTACTAGAAAATTATTTGCTGATTGTGTACCATACGCAACCAACAAATACTCGGCAGTCGATAATGGAACATCAATGTTACATGAAATTAGTACACATTAGTACATGTTATAGTAGTATTGTATAAAGTAATACGAAACATCGTCAAAATATTATATTTTTATCCGTGCAATCCTTTACCATACCACAATGAAACTGTACTATTTGTATTTATGTTTTGAACCAAAGTCACAACACTCTGTTATTCTTACTTATCTCACAGTGGACACCTTCAAACCCTTGTACACACGAGCACGTGTACTCGTTGATCATGTCATTGCACGTCCCTCCATTTAGGCAAGGAGTGCTCGCACACTCGTCGATATCTGAAACACGAGATGTTAGTACTACTTTATTACCATGGAAACGAGACAACGCTTATGTTATTTGTATGATACCAATACAGAATTGAGGTATATGATGAATGGGGATAATTGGAATACATATGTATTTACTTATATGTTAATATTATGGAATTATTTGAATAACCCGTTTACAATTAAGGGTACAATAAGGGTGCTGTTTGATATGGCTAATAATTTTCTTTTGAAATAGTTCTACGTGACATCATGCACATATATTGACAAGTAATAGTTAAAGATAGTGGGAATTATTATTTTTTTCAATTATGAAATGTATGTACACATGTAATAGTTTATGAACGAGTAGAAATAAAAACAACGATAAAATGTTTTTTTTTTAGAAAGAATGAGCGGTTAAAAGATATTTTTAAATTGGTTATGCACATATGTATTGAACTAAAGCAACAACAAGAAATGTTTAAATAGTTTATGTAAATATAGGAAAAAGCAAAATTATATCAATGAGTCACAAATTATCGCTTTCTTATCAATTGAAATCATCTATAACACAATGCAAATTCTATAAAATATTTATGTTGCACTAGTACCTACTTGTTATAATTCAATACTAGTTAAAACATGCAGCAATTTATTATGTTATAGAAACAAAAGGCAGCAGTTGTGAGTACATTATTTTGTGGCTCTAATCATGCTTTAATTCTCTCTAATTATAAGAAGTTTAGTGAACTAGTAAGATTGTGCGAGTAAGCTGTCTGTTATAAGACGAATATAATTTGCTTATGTTTGAATGGGCTTATCCGCTTGAAATATATTGCATTGCCCAAGTATAACTAACTAGGTTTGACTTGTTTATCAATTTGGAATTGATCGATGGTATATTCTTGTCAAACAATTAAAATAAAAACCAGAATAGAACAATGCCTTTTTTAAAAGCAACGTACCAATTTCACATCGGATCCCACTGTATCCCATGGGACATGTGCACATAAACATGTTCAGTGCCTCCGTGCAAGTTGCCCCATTCATACATGGCGCACTTTCGCATTCGTTGATATCTGAAATAACAATGAAGTTAACAATTTATTGTATTCTCTGCAATCGGCTACGGAGATGAAGTCTTACTTGCCCAATGTGATACCGTGCTCTATACTAGCACTAGAGAACTTCCGATTTTACATCCTAGCCCATAACGCGGAATCTCTCCTTAACGCTGCGTTATTCTCCTTTAAAAAGGACAATTAAACTATGGTTTTCGACAATTATTATCGTTTAGAGGGTGAACAGACATTTCATTTAATATATAACTTGGCAATTTTAGCCTCCTAGATCCTATGAAATCCTTGCGTGTACACACCCGCATTTTACTAATTCTTACGGTGGCAAAAGATGATGGGAGCGGCCATGTTAATGTAATTGCCCGACATGCTTTTCAAAATCTGACGACTGTACAGACGGCCGAACAAAAAGCCTTTCACTGATTTGCGGACTCATTAAAGTATGCAGACAATGATTTGAATAGGTGCCATTGAAATGCATTAGTGCATGTTATCGGCCCGAAGTCCGCACAAATCGAATAATGGCGGCCCACAGTGTTCGCATAAATAGTCACGTAACCGAAAGAGTTTTCACATATTCCTTCCAAAGTAAAAATCTTAGTCGGAGTAAAGTACCATATAATAAACGGGATTATTACGATGTATAAAGCAGGATAAACTTTATTTTGAGTTGCATTGCCCTTTAATATCAACCAATCACGGCGCGGTATAGGATGAAGAGCGCAGCGCTAGGGGAGAGAAGATTCCGTGTCATGGGATAGGTTGTGAATTCTAAAGCTTCCATCAGCTGTTATTTGTCGGGCGCAACTGAATATTCAACCTAACAAAACTCGCGGATGTATGTACTTGCAAACAAGTATGTGTAACTGCATGACGGATATGATGGGGTTGTGATGATGATATCTATAGGAAATGTGTTTAGAGTAAAATGTAATATAACGTAGAACAGTTCACAAGAAATTATGGTAATGTAGGAGGGTTAGCAGTTAGTGGTTAATAATACGGGTTAGGGTGCTGAAGACTAAAAAAGGTGTAATACAATGGACTACATGATTGAACAACTGTATGTCTGGCAGGGACCGCGGAACCGGGGTGGGGGGGGGGGGGAGGGGGGGGGCTGGGGTGGTGGGTTCGAGGCCCCACTTTTCTGGCTTAAAACAGAGAAATACATAAGCACAAAACAATAACTATAATAACATCCCAAATGAGTTCAGCCCCCACTCTCAAATTCATTCCGTTGTCCCTGTCTGGTACTTGGTTGTTATAATCCTCCTCTCGGTACTACGTAACAATTTAAACTGCGTATCAATTTTAACGGGAGTTGGGACTTACTGAGTGATATGATATGATTACATGATAACAAACACATTTATCATCATATTTTGGATAAAGTGATTTAATAGACGGGCAAAATGTTAGGAAGAGTGAAATGAGTTAAAGAGAGTGAACATGATAACGGCCGGGATGCCTTTATAGGATCAACTAGCTTACCCGTCTGGCATTGTGCACCCGTGAATCCGGGCACACAGTCGCATGTGTATCCGTCAACCATGTCCATGCATGTTCCACCATTCAAACATGGGTTACTGGAACACTCGTCAATATCTACAAAATGAGAGAGAAAAAAACTTGTATATCGATCCGTCTTTTTGAAACACAATATGATTCGGATGCCGATGTGCAGACATGTAAATCGTGGTATATGATTTTAACATCCGGAATGTGCTAGCAGGTCTGGAACGAAACGATGTAGACCAAGTTTGGTATAGAGTACAGAAACCATGATGTCATAAAAACACTTTTTTAGAATTTTCAATTTTGGACTTCATTTTCAGAAAGAGCATACCGAATAATGTCTAAATACCGAAAATCA
>JAUELG010029638.1:0-11681 GCA_031471515.1 Dendraster excentricus | reverse complement strand
CACACTTGTATGAATAGGGCTTAATCCTTTTCTAGGACTTTCTACACAGTATAAATTTGTGTCAACAGGGTTTAATCACTTTCTAGCATTTTCTGCAGAATATAAAGAGGATATATAGGAAATTAATACCTTTTTTAATGTATGTACATGTATGTGTAATATATATATAGGCAATCATAACAACATGTGTAAAGCCGGTGAATGGTGAAACAAATTTGTATCTGTGTATTTCCTCTGAGAAATGTGTTACTTTAGAAGCAAATTAGATGTTATTCGGTCGTGTAATGATTTAAAATACTATGTAATTGAACTAACTATGTACTCAGTTGTAAGTAATTAGTGAATAACTACCAATTGAAGAGCTTGTTTGCAAATGGGGTTACATCCAATTTTCATACAAATTTGAGCTCGCGATATCAGTACATTTAGAGAATACGTGACTATGTAGATTCCACATTTTAGTACAATTTACTCACTCAAAATTGAAATATAGAAAGTTCAATTTTCACATTCACATAGGCATATGTAAACAGTACGGAAAAGAAACCTGCTTTACTCCAAAGTTGAAGGAGTAGATCTAACCACTTTAGAAATAAGCTCTTCAATTTGAGCATTTCAGTCTTAAATACATTTTTGTTATAGAAGAGAAATTAGGAAAACTACTTCATTGTGTACATGTCTACTCGCCTTCTAATTTTATAACAAAGAAGTATGAGAACCGTTAACATTCTAGGTCTTTTTGAAGATTGTATGTGTGTAAGATCCTTTTAATGGATACATGGATTAAATAAAATTGTAAATAAAACGAAAATATGGGATACCGATACTCATAGAGTTAAATTCGATATTATATGAGTAAAGTATCAATTCAATATGAAACTCGGTGCTTGTGATGGAACCGTCAATCTTTGAACATATCTACCCCCAGCAAAAAAGGGTTCAGGTAAGATTTCGTGTAATCGTCAGGTATGGACATTGAAATACAATGCTACAATAAAGAGTGTCCCTTAGGTTGTAGAAATTCCTAGTGTTATTAAATTGTATCATGAAACGTAGAGCTTGTGATTATTAAAACTTATTTTTTTATTGTCAGCATTCAACGCTAGTTGATCTGTCATTTAACACAATCTCGGTTACACGAACGACACATAACATTTTGAGATTTAACAACTAATTGAATTTATTCAAAAATATTTTTAATAGTTTCGAAGTGATTTCATTGACGCAAAAACGTACACAATTTAATCTGCAATTACAAAACTACAGAGTGATATTCTATGATCTTTGACTTGTTAATGTTATTTTTTTTAATTGTTTCATGTTGTACCCCGTACCACCGTGTAGAAAGGCCCTACACGTTGCTGAACGTATCATTGGGAGGCGGGCCTGTTACCATGGAAACACCAGGATACCCGGTTACGGTCTCTTCATCTGTAACGTTCCTGTGGCATATCGTCGGAGGAGACACATGTAACATCGGCATCTTTTTTAAGGATGTATCTCTCGTAGATGCCAAATATCTGTCACACACAGTTTCAATAGTTGTCTCCAATGGTACGACACGACTTGTTTACGACCGGTTTTATGACGGTGACATCCTTTACTTTGTCGTGGCGGCATCGCAACTACGGGTGGAGCTTACATTTCCTTTCACTGAACGTGCACAAGGTGTTTCTGCCAGTGCTGTATGCAGGTCTAAATCAGGTGAAGTGGTACTGTTATTTTCAACTTTGTTTGTATACACCACTGATTGGTTAAGTTAATTCTTTCGTTTAAAGGTTAACTTGTAAAGTGCCGAACTCCATGAACATTGATTAATAATTAGCTCAAGGGCGTTAATTAACGATCATTACCTTATAATATGGGCGTCGATCTAAACTTTCACAGCAGTGTCGTTTGGGCAATAAGACATCTTACATGCACACCCCTAATGAATGGTTATATTACTATCATAGGCTTATATATTTATGTATTAAAAGGGTAGTTTAGTTCTGGTAAGGCTCAACTATAGTAAACAAACCTGGAAGGTAACTTTATAAAATGATACAGTAGTAATAACTCCACCATGCTCAAATATACAAACTTGCAAAATTACTTAGTAAAAAGCATGTTATCATTCAAAAAGAGCCATTTTGAACACAAGAGGGCGCCTCTAAATAGGCATTAGTTTAGAGTATTTTCCATATGAAATTATACATGTGATGTATAAATAATGATTAAATCGAAAAATCATCAACAAATAATAAAAAACGATTTTGAAAAATTTTGAAATATTGCAAGCATTTTGTTTTCTTAAAAAAAAACCATATAATTGTTTGGGCCCCAAATAATTGTAAGATGAAATAAATTTATTTATATTTTAGCCGCTTCCGGGTCTATTTCTACCAAATAAAGTTAATTTTGCCATTCAAATTGCATGTTTTCTCGAATTAGACACTCAGTTTTTCATTACCTTTTCATTGATGTGCAGTGCCCTTTCAACCAAAACTAAACTACCCCTTTAATTAATGGATTGATGTATTAATAATCTATCCTCATTTATTTTGTCATAAATGTGTATTTGTTTTATTTTCTATTTCTAACTTCGTTTTTATTTAACTATTCAATATTTTTATAAGATGAATACAAAGTAATTAATGAATTTATTCATGTTGTCTAAATTAATTCATTTAACTGTATTAGTGTTCTAGTTACGTTTTCTTAGACCCTTTTAAACAGCACTGACCCGCGGCTGGCCAATGGGGCTTTTGTTAGAATAATGTTCATACTCAATTAGCATTGGCCTTCTGAAGGACAGCTTGCCATGTGGACCAAGAAACTCATGGAATTGCTTTTTGGGGTCTCACCATCTCAATCTTCTGTCTAGATCCATCAACCCCTATTACCCCCAGCATATATGTAATATATTGTGTTTTGCTCTAATCATTCAGAATTTGCTCTGAGAAGTGCAACTTCGAAGCTCGTTGCATGACATTGTGCCTGTCCTATTATCTCGATCCATGCTTCGATCCAGTAGCCCCCCTGTAACTGTCTGATGCCTTTGTGCAATATTCAATAATGTAACACGTGTTTTTATCATTCTTACTATGAAAGTTCATCTGTATCGGTATTTCACATGATATCTATTTTAAATTTTTGGTCACAATACATAATATTAGTTATATTTTGTAATGTGATCAAAAGTTTAAAATAGGTATCATTTACTCGTTCTTGTTGACCTTTCAATCAGCGTTAACCAACTGTGAGGCACAACATCCATGTGGGCCCGGTAGCTCGTGTCTGGATCGTGCCTATGGCTACATCTGCAGATGTGCCAATGGGTACACGGGAATCAACTGTCAAAATGGTAATTATGCAATAACTTTTGCTAACAATAACATGCTTGATAGGGCGGAGTGAGAAAAAAAAGACGGCTTGTTTTTCAATGAGTCAAGTTTCAAAACACACTGAAATCTCTAAAAGTATTCACACACTGAGTTGAGAGAAACTTACTTATTCTGGAAAGTTTTAGCCTGTGGATTGCAGTAAAAATAATACAACGCGGAATTCAAAATCTGGCATTTTTGAAACAACGTTTTTGGATTCACTTAAAAGTCCGTTGATAAAATCAAATAGCGCGGGCCGATAATAATATCCATATCCGGGTGCTCCACCAGGTCTGTATCGTAAATTGTACGGTATTTGGTTTGATACTGGTTCTGGAATGGAGTGCATTTTATGGCAAAATCTTCACCAATTTTCTATTAATTGCATTTGATCTCTTGAGCTGTAAAGTCAAATTTAGTGAAGCGAGTGCAGTAGTGATGATTAATTTAGTACATTCCTAATATAATAAATCCACACTCTAGAGATTCGATAGACTGGGTTACTAATTGAGGCAAGTCTGTTTACAATGATCCGTAATCTCAGGCTATGTTAGATGTACTTTGCGCACTCGGTGTAGCCTCGTGCGCAACGCACAGCTAATATAGCCCTCGCGTGTAATGATTTTACACAGTGCAATCTATATGTACCGTAGCTACACCGGTAACGGATCACTTTGTTGTACATACAATTTCGTGCCGAGACAAAATGTAATATATGGACTATTATACATCGTTGGAAACCGAGAATAGTGCAGATTATGATTACAGGGCGTTCTACGAACCCCTTATGCTACAGCAGTAACATATCAAAGTGTCGGCCAATTAGCAAACTAGAATTTATCAAAATATCCAATTCATTTCCTATTTTAAGCTATAAATATGACAGATTCAAGCGAAATACATTTTACAGCCAAAACATTGATTCTGATCTTTTGTTTGGTTTTTATAAGGATTCGAAAATCGGTGATCCCTTACTGGTGTAGAAAATTTCTGATGTAATTATACATTAAAATTTGCCTTTGTTACAAACCTGCACTAAAACACCTGGAAATTATGGGGGTGTATACCAGACCACCTTTCGTCTAAAAAATATATATAGCTCAGTCGGTACAGCACTGGTCTAGCATTCCGGAGGTCTTGGGTTCGAATCCCGTTAGAATCCCATTTATCTTTGCTCACTTTTAATCACAATGTATTCTTGGTTTATTTCCCTATATGTTTGAATTAGAATAAATATAAATTCTAAGTCCATGGGCCTTTTTAAATATTTAATTGAAACAAAAATTGTTGTTAAAAATCTGAACTTTTGGACTTAAAAATAAACTTTGGACGTAAAACGTTTACGCAGACAAAACTCACCCTGATTTTAATAATGGTTAATTCTGATTCTGACATACAGACGACCTCGTGGTGCACTTGAATCTGTCGGCGTCTAACGCGACGACGGTGAAATTTCGACCGAATCCCGACAAACCATGGCTGGGTGGGCGGGAATATGTCTGGCGAGCCCGCGGTGCGGCGAACTGTAGTATTGGCGTGGCCCTTCAAGTCGCAAGATGGGAGGATATAAGCTTCCGACGGGGCTTTTCCGTGGACTCAGCATTCGTGTCGTTCTCACGCGATCCCGACCAGCATAGCTTCCTTTACGTGGATGATTCAGATTTCTGGATCGATTACGTAAATGAAAGAAAGCTGAATCAGAACGTGTACAATTTCATTATGGAATTGAGCATCGTTTGTCCAAAAGGTAGGCTTATACCCGTTTTTATAAAGACCTCCGTTAACGTTTAAGAAAAGAGGCCGGTATTTCAATTAATTTAATCACTAGATTCGCATCAAAACAACAAGAAGTACAATCTCAGTGCGACTATGGAATATGACTAGTAAATTGACGGTTGTCATGCACCACCACTGATTGACTCTCTTCACTGGGCATCTAGACAAATGGATATTTGACATTCCAATGAAATTGCTTTAATTACAAGTATCCAGAAATATCCTCTCATTTCGATCCAAGGGTAACAAGGGCTTAACATTACAGTTCGATTTTTGAATCATCACACTAGAATGACAATTCAAATCGAGAAAACGAAGATTAAAAATAACTGGTGGTGATTGGCAATCATCAATATTCTTGTCACATCCACGGGTGCGAAGCGGATTAACTGTTCGTTGGTATTATTTGTCTTTCTGGACTATACAGGGTTAGGCCTCAAAAAGCAGAACGGGGTACTTCCCAAAATAAATTAACAGAATAAACGTGTTCATCTGGTCATCCTTTCCAATGAACGATACCAAGTGAAGTGATTTTGGACGTGCAATTTTTGTTTCAGGGTGCTTTGAGTGAGACTGTGACAATGGCGTGCGAATTACTCGCTTTTAATTGAAAGTCCTAACCGGACTACAACACTACAACACTGCCGATTTTCTACGTCGAAATACTGAATTTAAACCAAAGCATTACTAAGTTTGATAAAAAGCCCTCGGTAATTCTGAGCACTTTCATGTTTATGGACTATATTATGGAGTACATTGTGACTGTATACTGTTTTTGTTTTATGCATGTTGTTGAATAAGAGTTTGAATTTAATTTAAACATGTGTAGGTACTTCATGCCAAGATGAGCCTTGTTTAGCAGAGAGTACGTGTGTTGACACGGCCTATGGATACAAGTGCACCTGCTTTCCCGGCTTTTTCGGAGAAAACTGCAAACAAGGTAAAGGGGTAGTTTATTTTTTGAAGAGTGGGCGCTACACATGTGAGGTAATGCAGACTGACTGGCGAATTTGAGTAAAAAAAAATTGAGTAAAATTGAATAAACTTTATTTTGTATAATCGGTTCAGAAACGGCTGACATATTAATAAATATATGTGATTCATCTTATTTTGTGGGGCCCAAACATTAGATGATTTTTATTTCAATTTAAAACATTCCAACACTTTTTCAAAAATTTTCAAAGCGTTTTTTAAATACTTATTGATGATCTATCTACTTACTCATTTTCTAAATAAAACAATTGGGCATGAAAATGATTAAAACCAATGCCTGATTAGAAAGCACCCTCTGTATTAAGTACAATAATAGTCAAAGTATATAACCAACTGAAACAAGTGTAAACAACGAGTAGATGTATGAGTATCTTGTTGCACTTTTCTCTATTGTATTTACACGTGCAGAAAGGGACGTGACAGTGCTACATCTTACATCCGCCGGACAGAAAGAGACGGTGCTGTCACCCAATTTCCCCGGGCCACCACCCAGTAACATACGCGTATCCTGGCATATCGTGACGTCACCCGATCGCAGCATCGGTTTGTCATTTCCGAAAGGGCTGCAGCGTATGGGATATGGCAACAGAGTTTCTATTGACGCCGAAGTAAGCGATGACGATATGAGACGGTCATTCGAGCTCGGGAACGCGCGACGGGCCTTCTACATAGCCGCGACAACCAGCGACCTTTGGATAACCCTGTCCACACGTGGTGTTATAGGAAGCGGTTTCGTAATCGACACGATCAGCAAAGATCCACCGCCCGGTCAGTTTTATATTAAGCCCCAAAATGCAACTAGATTATATTTTTAGTTCATAGTAAAACATTTGCTATTTGCTATTTGGGGATTAAGAATAAATCGATTTAAAACAAATGGCCCCGGGCTTGACGATTAGGGTGTGCGCTGAGGGATGGGTCTACTCACGTATGGCGCCGCGCAATCCAAATACGATGGGCATTGTTAATCAGTCCAATAATATTGTTTGCACGTAGAGACTTGGCATCTATTGAAATAATCTAAATAACTTTAAAGGGATAATTGAGTTTTTGTAAAGAGAGTACATGTTTGGTAAAACTGAATTTTGGTAACTAACACATGCGCCATTACATTACAAACTAATATTTATAATTCTACGATCCTTGAAAGGAATTCAGAAAAAAACGACTAAGTAAAAAGCATTTTATATCCAATCAAACTAAAGATAGCGCTCTCTTGAAATTATAAAATAGAATATTATGCATGTGAAGATTCGGAAAAATATTGATTAGATAGACAGATAATCAACAACTACTAAAATATTTATATTTTTTAATCGTTGAAAAGAGGAAGCATTTAACAAAATTGTAAGTTACGGTTAGTTCAAAATGATCTCATACTTGGCGGGCCCCACATTTATTACAAATGGTTAAGTTTATGGATATTTCAGCCATTTCTGAAGCGGTTTTGATCAAATGAAGTTTATTATGTTACTAAACTATTATGCTCTTTCACATTTGCACTCAGTATTTCATTATCTCACACAAACATATTATATAGCGCCATCTCTACCAAAATTCAACTATTATTCCTTTAATTAAATTCAAGTGGCAACTTTAAGAGGGTAACAAAAATCAGTTCAAATTGCAAATCTATATCCATGAATACAGCAGGATTCAAGCTTTCCAATGATAACAAATTTATGAATGATAATAACGCAAAAGGGCTTTTAAGCCATGTTTTAATCTAAGAAAAAACAAGGAAGGACATTTGTTTACAAAAACAGTGAATTATTCAACATTAAACTTTTGACATTGCTCTACATTTGGATGCGATGTACATTCCATGATTAAATACTCATAGCAAATGTTATATCAATGTAAAGGGGATAATTTACGCTTTTCAGTTATACCAAATGTATAAATGGTAACCTCGATTGCGGAACTATTGGTGCGAAATAAAGTTGTATTGTGCAAGGCGTTTTGTAGATGAAAAAAAAGAAACGCCACGACTTTCCTGAATTTCTCGATATTCAATCTTTCCATTGAAAGCCCCAATCACAGGGGCATGAAATGTTGTGCCTTGTTGACTCTATATGACAACGGTGAAATGTTTATGTGAATCGTCTTAATATTAACTGGATCTTATAAACATAATAATAGTTGCAATATCAAAATAGTAGGCTTGTTAAGAGGTCTGACACTGCAAATTGAGGTACAATTGTTTAACTTGGAATACATATTCCTTAAATCAAAAGAGGAAAATTAACACAAAGAGACCCTCTGTATCTATGCAAATTATGCCTAATTTCCATAATTTATGCAAAATGGTATATATGAAAAAATTCAGTTTTTATTGGAATGCTTGGGAGAACATATTCATTGAATGAAAAGAAAAATATTTCATCAAAATACACTCTCTATATCTATTTTAATTAGGTCTAATTTTCATAATTTATGCAAATGTTTGCATGAAAACAAGATATTTATGACAAATGGTGTTATTTTCAAGATATTGGACAGAACATATTCCCATGAATAAGTTTGCATAAATGAAGCCAAATGTGCGTATCTCTTTGAATAATTTTTCTTCTCTTTATCCACAGAATATGATCTCTAAAATATTCAATAGAAACACTTTTTTCATAGATATTTTATTCCCATTAATAAATAATAAATTATAGAAATTAGGCCTAATTTGCATAGATACAGCATGTATCTTTGGATGATTTTATTTCCTTTGATCCAAGGAATATATTCCCTCTAATATTTTGATAAAAATAGATATTCCGTTCCATGAAAACATTTGCATAAATTATGGTAGATAGGTCTAATTTGCATAAATCCAGATTGTTTTTTGGATGAATTTTCTTCTTTTGATCCAAGGAATACGGTCACTCCCAAATATTTTAATAAATTCTCCATTTTCAGAAAATATCTCATTCCCATTAATACATTTGCATAAATTATGTAAATTAGGCCTAATTTGAATGGATACAGAGTGTCTCTTTGGATAAATTTTCCTCTTTTGATTCAAGGAATATGTATGCCAATTTAAAACTTTGTACCCCAAATTGCAGTGAACGTCTTAACAAGCCTACTAAAATATCCTTATATTGCTATCTTTATTTCGCACTACGTTATACTGAATTCATACAGATGAGCCGAGATACATGTGTCCGCCAGATTTCTGCTCACCAGGAAGCGAATGTGAAGCTAGTTGGCTGGGCTACAAGTGCGTTTGTGCCACAGGATTTCATGGAGTAAAGTGCCACAATGGTAAGATGTCTCGAGATTATACCTAGACGTTAGTCACAACTGACACTAATTGATTTTAAAAACCTGCCCTTATTATTGTGAACAAAACAAAGTGGCGCCAAGTGAAGCGAACGACTATAATCAACTGAAGAACAGTTTAAAAGTTTATGATAATTTAACTAACGTTCCTTCATTTGTGAATTTTTGATCATTTCCGTTCATTGACTTCCAAAAAGTGATATTCAGATATCACTCATGTCGTGAATTATCATGATGAATAATTATTTCAATTATCATATATATTGTATTTCGCGCGCACTTGCTATCTTTAATTGAGAGACAATAGATAACTTGAAGTCGGGTTTGCGAAAAGTAATTATAATTATGAAGCATATTTCCCTTTCAAATGCCAATCCGTTTGTTAGCAACAAAAACATCATTTTTTCTCCATGTAAGAAAGTTTCATATCCCAATTTAAATGAGCACATTCAATGCATAGTTGACCGTGGAGTCATCGAATAGCTAGTAAAGAATTTGAATCTAGTGTGACTCCTGTATATAACAACTATTTGATAATCCTGTGAAATCAATGCGTTGGTGAGTATAATAAACCTCATCTGTTTACCAAGGATAATATATGTCTAATCTTCATCCCCCACATTACCCCACTGTTTTTATTTAAATATGTATTTAAATACAGACTCTGGGGTTGAACGCATCACACTACCCATTGGTCAAACCTTCAACATGGCGTATCAGTACCCTAGCTTCAATTATGGTAAAATGCACCCGAGTCTCATGAGGCACGTTACGGGTCTGGAGGGCTGCGGGATAGAGCTGACGACCCCGTCGCCCAAGTCGGGCGACTTCAGCGCTAAGCTGATCATTCGGACGGGCTTTGCAGCAGATGACACGGTGCTCCCATTGTATGGCAACGAACGCAACACCGAGTACTATTTCCTCAATGCATCATCGCTGTGGATAGATCTGACAGATAACCAGGGAATAGACTACTCCATGGAACTCGCAGTCCAGTGTGGCACAGGCGAGTATGCATGGGCGCAGCGCATGATGAAATTACCATTGAACATTACTATTTGAAATCAATTGATAAATTACCAATTGAAATCAATTTGTAATAAAAGAACATGCGTATATGAAAAGTACAACGATTTGTACCAATTCGAACAACGGGTACCAATTAAAATGCCAGTGGTTTCACTGGGAACGGGTGAGCCAGCTCAGAAAACATCTGTGAAACATGTTAACTGAACAAATTGATACAATTTACTCAAAGTTATGAAGAACTCAATACCCGGAAACGCTAACGTTGTCGTACAAGATGCAACGAGGATTTTACGTCAAGGTAACCATATATTCCTTTATTCTTTGTAATACATGTGCAGATATGATGTCATGCTCCAGACACCCTTGTCGCTACAGCAGCCAGTGTACAGAATTGTCGCCGAAATACAAGAACTGTCGGTGCGAGATCGGATTCGGAGGACTGAAATGTGCTGACGGTATATTCGACAATTCAACTAAATTCAATTTTCGATTAAACTTTTAATTCAAATTTGATAATTAAATTAATTCAAATATATAGGGAAACTGGCCAAGAGAGAGCAAGTAACTATACCGGTGCTCTACCGCCTGAGCTATATAAAACTCTCTTTCAATAATTTAATCAAAGTTTTTAACTTGATTTTCAATTATTTCAATTTATAATTCAATTTTCAGTTCAATTGTTTATTCTATTAAAGCTTTTAATTTAATTTTTAATTATATTTTTAATTTGATTTTTAAGTCAACTTTTTTATTCAGTTTTCAATTCACATTTTTGATTAGATTTTCAATTTAGTTTTTAATTTAACTGTCAATACAATATAGCATTAATTCACAGAAATGGTAATACTCTATGGGATTAGAGTGTATTCTTAAAATGCAAGCCATTTCATTTTCAGGAATTTTAAATAATCAGGGAATATTGGTGTTATTCATGTCAAATGACACTTGATGTACACAGAAACAATAATTTCGTCCGATATTTCTGATTAAATGCAATGTGGTCACAATAATAAAACTAACAATGAAGGATACTTATAAAGCGCACGTTCCGTCTTTCGACGCTCGCGGCGCATTAGGAAAAAGAAAGATAATTAACAAACAAACAAACAGACAAATATACACAAAAACAAAATTAAGTTCACCTATTGCTCAAATAAGTAGGTTTTCAACCGGTTTTTAACCCTAATCCCATGGGGGGGGGGGGATTTTGAAGCCCCCCTGTCGTTTTTTTCGTCGTGCATC
>JAUELG010029527.1:0-11681 GCA_031471515.1 Dendraster excentricus | reverse complement strand
ACGCCCCCCCCCCCCCCCCCAGTGGGATTAGGGTTAATGCCAAATCTCATCTATATCGTGAGACCCTTCTACCGTAAACAAAAAGAAAAGGAGAAAAATGACTCCATAAACATCCTTCTATCTCAAAAACTAAAGCTCAACCAGATCTGGAACTTTCCTAAATGAAACTTTTTACCTCAAAACACCCCCCCCCCCCCTCACAAATGGAAAAACCTGAACAAGTTAAATTTTGCAGATACACGCTTCTACCAAAGAAGGGTCGAGCAGCTGTTGCAACTTTGTTTATTACTTATTTGAAGGGACTAACTAATACACGGTACGTTGTTACTTATTCCTAGTTGATTACTTGTAAAATAGGTCTGCCGAAAAAAAATCTATGCAAATAAACAAAGTAGTTGTTTATTATTTGCTTAATGCTAATGTCATTAAGCAGCCTATTTACACCCCACCAACAATTTATGTTCCAGAATCGGAAGCGTCGTTGACCATTTATAAGCTAACCTCATGACGCGTCATCTACATAATTTTGTTCATAATTCTTTTCCGTACATGACGTCACAATTGTGTGTGTGATATGAAAGGTGGTTCCCAGGACAGTAAGATAGTTTTATAATTAATACTAATAATAATTTCGTGTTATATAGCGCCAAATATGATTGATAATTATCTCTAAGCGCTTTACATTATTTTTTTATTATTCTAATTATTATTATTATTATTATTATTATTATATAATTACCCGAACATTTAATGATTTCATTAGAAATTACTGCTAAGATATTTTCCTCAGGAAAAAAAATACTTTCAGTGAGCGGAAATGAAAAGTAGGCCACCTGGACGCTGTAGTTTATGCAATAATGTCGAAACAAACGCGCAAATTTGAAGCGGAAGTGTATTGTCATATTTACGTGAGAATTAGCAAGCCTTAGCTTATTGGTTTGTTTTTGGTTTGTTGTGTGTGTTTTTTTTTTTTGGGGGGGGGGAAGGGGGGGTTTCTTCGACGGTCTTAAAACTGTTGTTTTATCTACTGGTTAATTGGAATGTATGTACATTAGCGCTGTCATGTTTATTTTGTTTGTAAAATATCATCATTAATTTTGCATCGTTACATTATACTTGTTTGAAATGCTGAATAAATGAAAATGATAATAGTTTTTCGCAATTACCAATGGTCAATACCATTTGCCAAGGGGTCATCTGTGCTAAGAATATACTTGTGAAAAGTAAGATGGTAGCAGACACATTTAATACATGTAATTGATTTTAGTGTCCACGGCCTTCGGGTAAATTAGACCTAGGTAAATATAAATTGCAATAGGATTTTCATTGACAAAGAGAGAACAATAATGCATATATATCAAAGGTCCTTACTATGAAGAGTAGTAGAGTTCGTGAATAGTACAGTTACTAGCTGGTCAACTAGTAATTTAGTGTTAATTTGTTCCGGATAGTTAATTGTTTAGATAAATAAATATGATGCGTTAGGGCCCATCGGACGCGATACATGAGTGTGGCGGCCCTCCACCTTGTCGACGGCGCTGATGTCGCATCCGTATTTGTGGCCTCTCTCGGCTGGTTGTTTGCATGACAACGGAACCAACCGCTTGTGGGTTACTGAGGTACAAGTTGGCTGTTTCTGGTTCTGCCTTTGCAGCACAGCTTCAGTCATGTCGACAAATACTAGTAAATAAAAATAACATTCGATTTGATAAAACGATTTAACACAAACAAACATCCATTCTGCTTGGATTGGAAAAATCATTCAAACTAAAGATGAAGCTCAAAAACCAAATCTGCTTTTTTGCCAAATTCAGCGTAAAGTTTCCCTTAGTCCGATCACTACATTGCAAATCAACTCACAAAGCTATACGTGTGATATAAATTAGGGTGTTGGTCATTTGCGTATTAATATAAAGGAATTCAAAACTCGCGCTAAAGTATTCGGCCACCCGTTTTTTTCTAGGTCGTATGTTCTCTTTAGACGAGAATGTAAACCCAATTAAATTACCTCTCAAATGGCATCTGAAACATAAACTTCTGAAACAACAAACTTCAAGACAGGTCCATTTTCCACTTGGTCTACATGCAGTTCGTCTTATACCATCTCGACTAAACACTATTTCGGTTAATGCAGTAATGCAGTGTACTGCTAAAATAACTGTTTTCCTGGTTTGATTGGTAAATACGTATCCATAAACAAGATTGTAATCACATTTTGCGTGAAGTCTTTCGTCGTGTTAAGGCGAAGCGACATAGTCACCGTGATGAAAACATTTCGGTTAATGCAGTAATGCAGTGTACTGCTAAAATAACTGTTTTCCTGGTTTGATTGGTAAATACGTATCCATAAACAAGATTGTAATCACATTTTGCGTGAAGTCTTTCGTCGTGTTAAGGCGAAGCGACATAGTCACCGTGATGAAAACATGATTTCAATCATCAATACAAAATACAATAAATCAATAGAAAATATAATATAATCATAAATTCAAAATACTCCTGATACACAGATGTATTGCCCCAGAGCATGCTTCCAAGTTCATAGAGAGTTTACACAATGATCCCGCCTTCTGAACTACTGTAGTTCTTCAGAGAGACCATGCATCGCTTGCTCTTCTTGGTGACTTGGGTCCTCCGATCTTGTTGGCTTCTGTCAATGCGTGATGGCGCCTGACGCCACACTCCGGACATGCGATTTGCTCAGATTGTGCACAATCAAACAGCTTGAAGTGACCTTGCGTGCACCCAACTTGATAGTGGTGAGCAGGAGCAAATGGAGCGCCAGGATTCCGAATCCATTCTCAACCACACGGCTTGCCTTGTGGTCAAGTCAGTGTACAGAATAAATGAAATGCCGAATAAATTATGATAATAATAATAATATGTTTTAACCTATTTTCCAGATACAAACTCTGGAAATTTTCGGCGTGACTGTGGATGACCATGCATCTAGGGCCTTGGCAGCATGGATATGTGGCTTGTCAGACCTGACACACCTGAATATATTAAACATAATATTATGGGACAGCTTCTACGAGAGGCTGTCATCAGAGCTAGTCTCAAGCAAGGTAATATGCTGATCATCAGTTGATATCTTAGCCGACTATTATTTATCAGTGTAATTTTGCATTAAACGGGAAATCGTGACATCAATCTATTAATTAGCACACATATACTTTTGGATACATGTTCCTCTATGGACAATTTGTTCAAAGATTGTATAATTTGTTTACAGATTGTTTACTTGTGCAAATTATTGTAACACTATTATGAATATTATCTATACATAAAGATAGCAATCCCAATGACGTATACCCATACAAGGCCTACTGAACAGCGATCCCTCTTTACGTTTCTACAACGCTCTAAGTAATGCGAAATCGCGAGCAAAATCGCAGCACGAATGTATCGGTAAAGCTTTGGCAATCCTGCTTATTGCTTATTTGAAGGGACTAAATAACACAACGTACCTTGGCACTTATTCCATAGTTGATGACTTGTATAAAGGTCTGCCGAAAAAACCGTGAAAATAAATACAGTTGTGCTTACAGAGCAATTGCTTAATGGCAAATCTAATTTAGCAGCCCATTTATGCCCACCCGTAATTTAGGCCCCATAATCGATAGCGTGATTGACAATTTACTGGCTTACGTCATGACGCGTCATCTACAGAATCTATTGCATTAGTCCGTTGTTTAGACGACGTCACATTTGTACGATATAAAAGGGCGTCCACAGGACAGAGTCTTGCTATTTCGTGATAGTTCTCTATTCGTGACATAGCCACAACAGTTCAAAACATTCGCGGTCACCTCACGATTGAATTGTATTCGTACTGCATGCGTAGAGTGTTCGTACTGGTGCGTACTGATATTATTCCTCTATCGTTGCTATTCGCAATACGGACTCAATCATTTTCTCACGATCCAAGCAGAATGCAGTACTCTATACCGCGAACCACCACTACGAGCCAGTACGAAATATGGCGAATATGTTTCTGGGAGAGAGGGATCACATGAAGAGCCACAAAGGGAAGAGCCCATTATCCAACAGTCAGATCGAGATGATTTGTGTACTTGTCTTGACCCTTCGAGAGCAGAGTTATTAATGATATTTCGTAGAGTTCGGGTACCATCTCGCATTCATGGTTTCTACTATTTTGTGGACATGCCCTATGGCATTCTTACCGCAATCATACTGAGTGCGTACGGCATCGTACTGGTTCTTCTCGATTCTTGACGGAAGCGTACCGCGTTCTTACTGCATTCGTGTGGCATTCGCGAATATGCTTACAACATACATACATCATGCGTAGGTAATAGGTCCATACATGGCGAACCACTACGATTTGTACGATCGTCCTAGGTCGTACTTATCTGCTAATGCGTACGGCATTCGTGGGTATAGTCGTGGGCAATGTGACAACCCCTTTACTTATTACCCCAACATTAATTAATTTGATGAGAAATTACTGCAAAGTTCTTTTTCTTCAGAAAAAAATCCTACTTACAGTGAGCGGAATTGAAAAATAGGCCATTGGGACGCGGCTGTAGTTTATTTAATGATATGTCGAAACACCTGAGGGGAAACTGGCATATAACTATTTTTTTCCGAGGGGCGAAGATAGATAATTTCGACTATACTTTTGAACTAAAAGCTTGGTATATTTGTTTTATATCCCTTCTGTTTGTTTTATATCCTATGCATGAATATAATCATTACACAGATACATGATTTAAATTAAACTAAGTAAAAAGCATCTTTCGCAAGCTAAAACAAGACCTCCGCTCGCAGAGAAGGATTATAACACGCATCTCTATGAGCAGTATGATCTATGACGTCATATTTTTGCTATCGTCAAAAATAGTAAAAAATATTCTCCGATTTGAAAACTATTCTCAGATTTGTAGTGGAAATACTTTGTTATTGTGCGAGGCCCAATTGACCAATCACGCTTCAAAAATACTCATAAATATTCATAGAAGGGGTATAATCCTGATTAATAGCCGCTCTTAATTGCGAATTTTCTTGCGAATTTTCTCAGAATATCCTCAAATTGTAAGCGGATGTGTAATTTGATGTATGATTGGTAGAATTAGCAACCACTGATTAATTGGTATGTATGTCACGTGTTACTCGGTAAAATAGCGGTGTAATGTATGTTTGTTTGCTTGTAAATTCATCATTCATTTGTATCGTCACATCGTACTTGTCTGAAATGCCGAATAAATTAAAGTAATAATAATAATAATAGTATTGTGCAATTGCCAATTGTCAATACAATTTGCCAAGAGGTCATCTGAGCCTATATTGAATATACTTTTGAAATGTAAGAATGTAACAAACACAATATATCAATCTAATCGATTTATTTGCCCACGGCATTCAGGTGAATTAGACCTACGTAAATATAAGGAAATAGCAATTGCAATAGGATTTTTATCGACAAAGAGAGAAAATTAATGCATAACACTATGCTATAGTAAAGGTCCTTTTTATGTAGAGTAGTAGAGTTCGTGAATAGTACAGTTACTAGCTGGTCAACTAGTATTTTTTTCGAGGTTATCTTTAGGAAACTCCCTTGAAAACATCCAAAAGGTCCTAAAAAATTGGAGCTGCGGAAAGTGGTTTAATTTACATTATACATACTGAGCTAATTTGCATAATTGTGAATTAAGGTTATGGGTAATTTTCTATCTACGAATAGTACAATTGTGAGAAGAACCATTATTCGAGGGAAATGTGGGGGCAGTGAATCTATATCCATTTTGCAATTGCCATGTGTAGGCAACACCCTGAAATATGGCGGGCCGTAATTTGCATATTTATGAAAATTGATAATGATAATAATATTAATTATATTTATATTGCACAATATCCCGATAAGGTGCTCTAACCGCATTATGAAATAATACAAATAAAGAAAAGAAAGAATATCTACTTAAAGGCTGTTTGAAACAAATGATATTTCAACCTGTCCTTAAAAGTGTCCACAGTGGCACTATTCCAAATATGTAATGGTAATTGATTCTAAAGGAATGGTCCAGCGTGTGCAAAGGACCTGTCACCCCAATTTGTGCGTGTTTCAGGGACAAAAAGTAAGCCATAATCCAAAGAGTGAAGTGACCTGGAAGGAAGATAATATTTAATCATTGTATTGATGTTCAGTGCCTATAGCCTTAAATACGCATCCAAATTTCTTTATTTTTGTACTTAATATTTGTCAGCTAGGTTACCACCCTAGCAACCTCGTGCAACCTATGCAATTAGCAAAATAAGATAATTAACCTTGTTTGTATATTCCCCTAAATCAGTTAAAATCATGTGAATTGTGAACCCAGAATGTTAACATGATCAGAAATACTGCACCACTTTTCCAAGGTTCTAGCGGGCAACAAATCCCTTTATGATACTTAAATCGATGTATAACCTTTGCAAGTATCATAAATCCAAGATGGCCGCCTTTAGCGTTTTGATAAATATAATGCTATTTTCCACTTTAACAGCATCTATTTAATAAAACTGTGATTTGTTTACTTTAATGTCTCATTCACATTGAAATTCAACTGTTCTACCACCTATTTCCAATAATTAAAAGTCCCGAAATGATCATGTTAACCTAATACAACCAAAAAAATGACGCCATGTAATATAATATATGAAGTTTTATTAGAAGCCATCTTGGATTTGAGAAGGCTGCAATGGTGATATATGAAAAAAGTACGAGAAATGGATCTATCGCCCTTAAAACCTTGGAAAAGTGATATGACTCGTTAGTTTTACTTTCCGGGTTACCAGAAAACACATTTTAGGATAATATGCAATCTACAGTTTATATATTTAAAAAAGAAAACACTTCAGAAATGTATACGATTTGCCTGTGAAGTGCAAGAAAAACATAATAAGACTTAAATTTACAAACATGGCTTTTAGAAAGTGGTTACCATGGCAACGCGAACAAATCTGACACCTTTAAATTATATACCATAATGTTTGCTATAAAATTTCAGGAAAAGTCACCAAATTTTGTGAGAAGTGAACTAAAAATGTGGGCTTGGCTGTACGAAACATTCAGCCCCCCCCCCCCTCCCCTCCCCTCCTTGGTCTTTATAGGGTTGAAACATAGACATACATGAAGCTCATTGATATAACGGATTTTCCAGAGAACCGGGATCCTTTCCCCAATTAAACTTTCCCCATTCTCATCTGATTACAAGTTGTTATAATTTTACCAATATTATATTTTTTCTGTAACTTTCATGACTTGATTTTTCCAAAATATAACATGCATTTGTCTGAATACTTAAGTTTGTCCGAGTAAGATACACCACTGTTTTTAGTCAATTTAAGTACTGATCTATCATTACGTATCCTATTTTGAAAGCAGTAATTTGAAAATTGTCTGCCCTTTCACGAATTCGAATGACCAAAAAGACGTCTGATTACGTCTGAGTATTTAAATTGTGTTGGTTTGATGGGAGAGGAACAGGCTGGATTTACGAGTAGCCACAGTACTGTGGATCATATTTTAACATTGCATGGTTTGATATATTTATACTTGCATCGTGGTAAAAGGATTTATTGTGCCTTCATAGATTATAAAAAGGCTTTTGATTTCGTCGATAGGGCCAGTTTATGGTCAAAGCTAATCGCTAGTGGTATTAATGGTAATGATATACGTGTCGTGTGTAACATGTATGGAAGTGCTAACTCATAAGTAAAGGTTGGACATTACTTTGTTTTATTTTTTTATATAAAGTGCATAAGTGAACAATAGCCCTCAAGAGCTTCCTAAGAGCTCCTAAAGGCCAATCATTTGGTTCACAGCAGCTCAAATAATATTAATATTAAACAAAACAAATTACACAAAAAATTAGCGAGTATAATCTAGTGAGAGAGGAGGTATTCATGTGCACGGCCTTTGAATTTTGTGTAATATATGTGTCCGGCAAGGTGAAAACCTGTCTCCTCTTTTCTTGCTATATATCTTAATGACTTTGAATTTGTTATAAGTAGGCATTATAAGGGTCTGAATATGTGTTCTGCTGAGATAAGGGAAAACCTTAGTGATGATGATTTTGAGGCCTTTTTAAAGTTGTATGCTTTACTTTATGCCGATGATACTATTGTCATGGCTGAGTCAGCTGTAGAGTTACAAGCTGCATTAAATGCAGTTCATCAGTATTGTAAGCATAGGAAATTGACTGACAATGTTACTAAGACCAAAAAGTATGATTTTTCTCGCGGAAAAGGTCGTAAATTTCTTGCCTTTATGTTTGTTGAGAGTGAAGTAGAAGTAGTTCCTGATTATGTCTATCTTTGGACAACCTTTAACTTTAATGTTTCAATTAATAAAGCTATTGTTAAACAGATGAATCAGGTAAGAAGAGCATTATATTGTTTGATTAGTAAGGCAAGGAAATTGTGTTTGCCTTTGGATATTCAATGTGAGTTATTTTATCAGCTTGTAGTACCAATTTTATTGTGTGGTTGCGAGGTTTGGGGGTTTCAGAAACTTGATTGTATTGAAATGTTTCATAAGAAGTTTCTTAAAAGCTTGCTTAGAGTTAATCGTGGTACCGCTCATTGTATGGTTTACGGAGAAATTGGTCTGATTTGCGAAATACTGTAGAATCGCATGTGGTTTGTTTTGGGGCTAGAATTGTTCAGGGGAAAAAGTCTAAATTATCTTACATTATTTGTCAGTTGTTGCGTAAGTTGTATGATAAGGGTGATTTTGAGTCGAGGATGATTAAGAATATAAAACATATTTTGGATAGGTGTGGAATGTCAAATATCTGGACTGTCGATGTTCCATTGAATATTGATTGGGTAAAACTGTCTTTGAATTTGAGATTATCTGGTATGTATAAGCAAAATTGGAATGATGAGATTAATAGAAATCGTTTGGGTATAAATTATAGGATCGTTAAAAGTGTTGTTGAATCCAAAGTCATGTGTTGCGTACTCTGTTCGGATTAAACATTGAGGCTTGTAAATACATGCTAGCTTTGTTGGCTATTTCATTCTCAATCAAGTAAAGCTGTTTCTATACGGGCCTTAATGGTTTGATATAGTCTAACCTTAGGCTTAGTACTGTATGACAAACAAAAGTTGCCACTGTACACATAAAAGGAGCCCTCAACAAATAGATTATTTACCATTGTTTTATTTATCAATTTACAGTGATCACTGTTGATAGGTTTGCTGCCCGTTTGCTGGTGCAGACAAGAGGCTACTGAGAAAGGTTTGACTGGATGTTTGTGTGTGTGTGAGTGGGCTATATGCATTTGTGTGTGTTTATGTATGTATTATATGTGCGTATATTTCTGTATTGTCTGCATGTATACTATTTATGAATCAATTGTAACACTGTATGAATGAATAAGGATGAGTTTTATCTGTAATTATGTGCTTGAATGAGTGTGTATGTTGATATGTTTGTCCATGATAAAGATCCCCTTCGGGGATCGATCGTAAGTTACGCCACCTTTTTATATATCGTAAAGTTACGCTCAATTTTAAAACTTACGACCAATAGTTACGATTCATATCAATCGTACCTTCTTCCTGCAACAAGGATTGATCGTAAATTTTGGATCAATCGTACGTCATGATAACTAAGGCTATTTACAATAGATTTTGGGACTTACGAACGGTCGTAACTCTTCCTGCAACGGGGCCCAGGGATCGTGCGTAAGTTACGCACAATTCGGGATTGCAAAGGGACCCAGGTGTTCGAATCGCCGATATCTAAATATACATCCCGTGTATATTGGTATTGCTCTGGTTGTTTGTGTGACGTGCACCAAATTACACCATAAGTATATGCATTCAGAATATTAACCTTCGGAGGAAAATACCCGCTAGCATACCCGATCCCTCCCCCCTCCCGTCTGGCCCATCACTCGAGAGCTTCGCTCCCTCGGGACTTTTAGGCTATGTTGTTTCATCTTACATAATGTACCGGGGAGTTTTGTACTTATATAAAGGGTTTATCATGCGTAACCAAGGACTTATCAAAATAACCCAAAACAAGCGTGGTGCAAAAAATACGCCCTGAGTAATGATGATTATCGGCAAAACCCCTAAGCAAGTTATAACTATTTGATACCCTTAGCAATTACTATTATTTTGCATTCCTCGCATGAGGCCCTTGATCAAACATGATGTAAATAAGTTGTTTTGCAAACATATGAGCACGATCCGTTATGGAACAGCCCTGGAACTCGGGTCTGGAACAGCCATGAAAATTTACACAAAACATCATCCATTTAATAATGACTCAATAAAGACAGTTCTTATAAGTGTAATTATATTAACTATTTATTTAAAGGGGTGGTTTAGTTTTAGTCGAGAGGGCACTGCACATCACAATCTTGTTGTGAAGTAATGAAAAACTGAGTGTCGAATACGAGAGAACATGCAATTTTAATGGCAGAAAAAAAAATTATTTCGTCAAAATCGACCCAGAAGTAGCGGAAATATCAATAATTATTACTGCTAATTATTTAGGGCCCAAATAATTAAATGTTTTTTTTTTTGTTTTTTTTAATGCTTCCACTTTTTCAATAATTTTCTAAATCTTTTTTTTTTTTCAATTTATTGATGATTTTTCTATTTAATCATTATTTCAATCAAACATGCATAATTTTGATTGGAAAATAGTTGAAAATAATGATTTTATAGAAGCGCCCTTTTGTGTTAAAATGGATCTTTTTCATGATAACATGCCTCCCAACTGAACTTCGTCAATCACCCTCTTCGGACACATTTAAAACCCTGTCGAAAACCTACTTATTTGAGCAATAAGTAAACTTCATTTGTTTGTGTGTGTATGTTTGTCTGTTTGTTAATTCTTTTTATTTTTCTTAATGCGCCGCGAGCGTCGAAATACGGAACGTGCGCTTTATAAGTATCCACTATGTTTATTTTTATTATTATTATTTTTATTATGATGATGATGATTATTATTATTATTATTGGTTATTTTGCAAGTTTGTATACTTTTCGAGCATGGTTGAATTGTTACTATTAGTTTATAAGGTTACTGTCCAGTTTTGGTTACTAAAGTTCAGCCTTACCGTCTATGAGTTGATGTATGTCTCGCCTTATTGGGTATTGTTCAGAATACCACGTTTTATGCAAAGTGTAGGTAATCATCAAAAACACCATGAGTGATGTTGAGCATGAGCCCTTACATTGCATTATTATTTATTATTATGTATGTATGTATCTCATTAAATGTGTAGTCTTATTATTATGATGCAAGTTTTCTCCTACGGCATTACAGGAGATTATTGTGTCATTTGACGGGAGGTAACATTGTGTATTTGTTATTGATTTTTACTGACAGATGTGCTTGCCTCATATCTCCATGGGTGATTTTAAGTTAAATGATGTCATCTATTCTGATATAGATACCTTCCTGCACGCAGTACAGAATGCTTTCTACATTTGCAGGTATTATTAATTATCTCATGAAATAATAGTAATATTGTACTGTACAAATTATAATACTATTATTACATTTTTAAGTAGTGTAATACAGGGTGTCCTACCCCCCCCAAAAAAAAAAAACAACAACAACAACAACAACAATAATAACTAGAATTTGAATTTGTCACATTTGACAAATTAAGGTGATACGTATCGATTTTAGTGATAGACTGATGATTTTA
>JAUELG010029416.1:0-11682 GCA_031471515.1 Dendraster excentricus | reverse complement strand
GCCAAATCATTCATTAAGTCGGAATTTATGTTTAGTTGAAACAACAATTAATGGTTACAAATCGAAGTGTTTTTTTTTCATGCGCAAAAATGGTCAACATTGCCGCCGATTCCTGCGCTAAAATTATCATGGTTGCCTTCCTGAATATGTATGCTTTAATTTGATACCAAATTAAGCGGTATACCAAATAAGCGGTTTTCTAACCACATGTTCACCCTTTTTTGACGAAAAGCGAGCCATGCGTTCATACCAAAGAACGTTGAGGGCGTAATCACGTTCGTTGGTATGTACGCGCTCTTTGGCAACAGGGGATAATTTCGGCAAAAACTTAAAACCTTAAAAAGGTTAAAATATTAGATACGTTAAATTGTCAAATCACGGCCGAGCACTAAACAAACATGTAAGCCAGGAAACAACCACAAACAAAATGCTTTAAATATTTGCACCGTTTGACGTATTATATTTCCTAATAATTGATAACGATTATACTATATAATTGCATGTCTACTTTTAGAACCGGTTGTTTGCGAATCTGGCACTTACGCCGTAGAAGCCACCTCTGTCTGTGATCTTACACCCGACTGCATCGACGGAGTCGATGAAGAGAATTGTTGTAAGTAAATGTCATCTGTATTATGCATATTTTCAACGAGTACATGAACTGGATGGATGTGTACAAAGCGTATGTTAGATTTCGAAGGGAACATCTTAATAATTTGAATAGCTACAAGGACTTATCACTCCTTTTAAACATGCGGAACTGACCAAACAAATATCATTACTAATTATACCAAGGAGGTATAAGGCTTTGTCCTTATACTTCCTTGATTATATACGGGCCTATAATATAAGTGTAAGATTAGTTAAAGTGTTGAAACGTTTCAGATTTTCCAGTTTTACATTTTAAATTTCCCAAGATGATACGTTTTAAATGACAATAATGTTAGTCCATTTATCGGAGATTTTGGAGATCATTGTAAGTGGTTGCAAAGCATTGAGCTGCATAGTTATTTAATTGTAATAAACAATTGTGTTATTTTTCCTCTATATACATGTTTTTCTTCATCCGATAGTTTACGAGTTGACACTCGGTGAGCAAGTTGATTTGGCGTCCCACAACTACCCATCAAACTACCCACCCGATGCCAGTGTACTGTGGACCTTCCGATATGCCGCTGGGGAGGACACCACTGACATCTTCTACAATGTTTCCTTTGGACTTGTCTATCTTGAACAAGGTGATGTGCTGAATGTCGGGACTGGTTCGAGCCCCTTCGACTCTACGTCGACCATCTACTCTGGGTACTACTATGCCTATCCAGGCGAGAAATATTTTGAAGCAGGGACCTTTTTTGTCGAATTTGATTCTAACTCTTTCAGTGAAGGACGGGGGTTCCAGATTGCATTGTCTGTTTTTAATTTCACGGGTAAGTTAAGCAAATACTTGAACATATTGATTCATAGCTTTCAAATTATCTGTAAAGGGCTGGTACAGTTTTGGTAAGGCTAAACCTAAAAGTAACCGAACCTGGAAAATAACATTATAAACTAAAATAACATTATAAACTAATTGTTATTAATAACTCCATCATGCTTGAAAAGGTATACACAATTACAAACGACTAAGTAAATCGCATGTTATCCTTTAAAAAAAAAACATTTACACCTAAGAGGGCGCTTTTTTCCAAAGGCATTGTTTTCTACCATTGTCTTACGAAAGTATGCATGTGACTATTTTGACCCCAAATAATTATCAGATGAAAAATACGTATTTATAGTTTTTGCCATGTATGGGTCAATTTTTACCAATTTAAGTTTATTATGTCTTCGAAATAGCATTTTATCCCACATTCGACATGTATATTTGTGTCAAGGATTTATGGTTTGTAATATTCAAAACAAAATAAAGAAAATCGAGAGTAGTATATAACTTTAGATAATCACAAAATTTTTTATCTTAATTCTTTAAAATTTCCAAATATCATTTAAAGATATATATATCAAGAATCATTAAAAATAAACGCTTTCATGAATATGCCAAAAAGTATATAAATATATCCGTGTATCTTCTAATAACATTTACTTTTCATAAACGGACTACCAAAACAAAAAAGAAAAACTAAAATTTAAATTAATTAAAAGGTAGAAAAACGGCAACAAACGCATATACATAAATGTAATACTTAGATGGCCATATAGCTAGAGTTCCTAACAAATGTCCCGCAGGGCAATTTCAAAAGGCTCTGATGATGGTGCGTAGGTTGATACGTTGACTGTGCTGAGGTTATGGCGAGGCGGTTTAATCCATGTCTCAGACGTGGCTTTAGATGCTGCTCCCGTGCGCTCATTCGCTGACAATCGATCGCGAGATGTGTGTTGATGGTGGCTGATCCGAATCGATCACGATTTCTGTGTCAAATGCCGACGCCACTGTGTAGTTACCACCGCTGGATAGCCGAGGATGGCTTTTTTTGTAACTTTTTTATTACGCTGTAACCATTCATGAATTTGGTACAATTGGAAAGCATGAATACCTCTTTTACATTGGTATGCAATTTGCTATGAACATATTGTCATGGAATGTGCATTACATCAAAAGTGAGATGTTGAAACATGTACTGATTTTGTCATAAGCGTGCCTTCTTTGGCTTGAATGGGGTTGAGGTTGCCATGCATAACCCAATAAAAAAGTCATTAATGCGCAAACGTTGATTGCCGAACTGTTTGTGCGGAGCACAATATTGTTCAGTTGCTGATTCTGACATTCCTGACAGTGATATGTACATATTTTGTTGTAACAGTTGTATTAGTGTTTACCTAAGTAAAACGACTCATTGACAATGTGGAGCTCATAACTTATACGGAGTGCATGATTGCACCCATAACTGCAGAGGTTATGGCATATGTAACAAGTCATGGATAGTCGCCATCCTATGTATTATTGCGAGCTGAATCGTCCCCTGAGGGATAATGAAAATAGTTATTGAAATTGGAATTAGTTAAGCAAAAATTGAAAGAGATGTCTCTAAATTGTTGCACTGAATTTGTACCCAGTAAAATCTGTTCAGTGGGTAAATAGAACATTCTAGCATTTCAAAAATAAATATATGTTTCACCAATAGAAAATTCGGACGAAACAATACTAACACAACAAATAGTATAGCTCTAAGTTGTAAGTAAGTTGCGTGGAGCTTACTTCTTTTTTCACTGACTGTTTGGTAAAGATGTTACACTTAAGAAATGTATACAACGTTCAATCTGTTGTTTTTCTGTAGTTAAAATTCTAAGAGACGTAATGGACAAATGACTGATAAATTGTTTTGATCCGGGTGTAAGAATAATACAATATTTGTATTGTCATATAGTCAATATCATAACACGTCAATTCACAAGATATCTTGTTGCCATTGTGAAAAAATTAGGATTCGTATAATTATACACTTAATATAATTTCATTGTAGATTAACGTCAGGTCACAAACATTGGGTTTAAGCTAAGTATTTGGCGTATTTGTTACCACTCGCAGATGCTTTTGTGTGTGACATGAACATCTTTAATGCATCTTCCCTATGTGATCTGAGGGCAAATTGTGATGACAAAACTGATGAGAGGAATTGTAGCGAGAACAGTAAGTACATTTATCCTCAACTTGAATAGTAAATGTTCACAATGTTAGCTGGTTATATGACAAATCAAATTAAATTACAGACAGTTAGAATTGGAAATATACGTGGCCTCTTCCCCGCAGTAGTATTGACATACTTAATATGAATACATTGTACTAAAATATGCTACTGTCCTCTCCACACCAGTATTATAATTCTTCATTAGAGGAAACGAGTCCTAATTTCGATCACTTACAATTTTAACGTTATATCGTCGGAAAATAATTTGTTTTTATATTAATGTGTGTATAGTTTACTTACCAAGCAATATAAAATCCCGTTGACGGCTATAAAACGGAACTTATTAAACTAAACAACGTGGATTTTGAACCCGACTTCTTCTCATCATTTCTTTATATTCTATATGATAGATTATCAACTACATTTGAATACGGCTGTTCATCTGTACTCTCCAAACTACCCGTCGTCCTACCCGGCTAATGCTTATATCTACTGGACAATAAAGTATGCCTCCGAACAGATTCCAGTCGATGCATTCTACAGGGTGATATTCGGAGTCGTTAGACTACACTATGGAGATTTTCTCAAAATCGAGTCTGTTTCACTGACTAATGTTTCCATTTTCGGCTTTTATGATGAAAGTCCCGCAGAAAGATTTTTCGAAGCAGGAAGTATGTTTGTGGAATTTTATGCCGATTCGTCTTACCAATACAGAGGCTTCAATTTGGAAATAACTGCACTGACAATACCTGGTAAGTATGTTACCCTTTATGACTAACAAGTTCCATTAACATGATTTAACTTCGTTGTGTCCATGCTCTCATTTTCATTGGTAATACCATCTGAAAGATGGCGGTTATACGAAAGGTGTATCTTGCATTGGACATTCATCTTCAAAGTTAAGGTCGTCATGATAATTATTCCTGGTGTATCTTTCAGCAAGGAACTTGTTGAATTGATTGATGGCTCTTGTAGCAAACCAGGAAGTTGAACAAACGTCGAACAATTTTGCCGGCTTGAATAATTCATATACCTAGGGGTAATTTCCCCAAGCTTACGTAGGATCGCTGTAATCATGATTTTTATTAATTTTATCATTATTGTTATCATTTTTATAAAATAATATTGCAATCAAGACTAAACTAAATATGATTGCAATATGTAATAGTGCATGATATTATAGTGATAAATGGACCAATAAATCGTGGCCTTAGAGTCACAAGGCCGAAATTTAGATTTCGGTCTCAAAATGCTCAAAAACAATTTGAGGTTTTCACGACCCAAAGCCTTCTCTGCAGTAATTTAAAACAAAAATTATGTTCGATTTTTTTTTTCGGTCACCCGTATCTGAAAATCTGAATCCGGTAACGGACCTCACGGTCGGATATCTAACGGATAACCGTTTTACAGCCTTAACTTGTACCACTCATTTAGTTACAATGTTTAGAAAATCTTCCATCCTGAAACTGCCTTATCTTAAAACCTTGTTTTCTCAAAATGGCCAAAATGCACATTCGGCCTTGTGGCGCTTAAGTCTCGAAATACGACAGTTTATGAAAGCTCCTTTTATGAAAGCTCCCTTGTTGAACAAGCTCCTTTTCTCTTACAAAATAAAGATTGTTCTGTCATAAACCACGATGGTAATATAACGATTGGCATTGTTAAACGTGGTTTCACATTGTCTACACACATTTTACGATGTACTGTTTGTGTCGTTCTGAGAATCTGTCTGACTTGTCAAAATATCAAGACGATGCACGAAGATTGACTTTGGTGAAGTCGCGTGATGGCACATCCTTTTGCATTACGCCTTGAAAATGATTTGTTTTTGTTAAAGATGGATTCATATGCGACTCGGGCCTTAATGTTACCAAAACATCCTCTGTGTGCGACCTGCGGGCTGACTGCCGAGATGGAGCAGATGAACTTGATTGCAGTGAGTGTATCAATAAATTGTTAAGCCTATTATTATTCAACCAATATATATATATGAAATAAAGCCTAACCTATCATCCTGTTATGTCAGTGATCCGTGTTGTGGTACATCTGTATATACACTGCTCAAAAAGTTAAGGATCAGTTTTTACTCGGTGTGTACTTTTTTGTGAGAGATAATTTACTGCTAAAAATACCCCAGTACAGACGCTCTGAATGACCTCGAACAGATGGTTCAGTTGTTGCATTATGTACACAACTGTCCTGAATGACCTCTAGCACATTGCTATCAATTCACTTTCATTCATATAAATGAGACTATAAATCCCCAGCGAGCAATGGTGGTGACACAGTTCTTGGAGAACCATGAGATCAAGCCCAGCTCTGTGATCCAGCGAAGTCTCCAGACTTGAATCCCATAGAACATGTTTGGGTGTGGGACCTGAAGGGTAGGAGTAGCCAGCAGCTGGAAGCACATGCAAATGGACTACAGCAGCTGAGTGTAGCTCTGGGGGCTGCATGCGATGTGCTGGCCGTCAGAGATGTAAACTGTCTCATTAACTCCATGAAGACAGCCGTTATAAGTGCAAGAAGAGGCCATATCCGCTACTGAGTGTTCAAAGACATTCGGACAAGCAATTTTGAGTAAATTTCTTCATTTGACCTTTTCCTGAAACTCTATTATGTGATTTCCCAATTTCTTGTCATGAAAATGGGCATTTAATGTTTTGAAACGTTATTTTATTTTTGTATTCCAATGATAAAATCTAGACAAACAAAAGAACAACAAAGAACTCTGCTTCACTCATTCTTTAGAATAAAACTATAGTAACAACAAAAAGTGATCCTTAACTTTTTTTGAGCAGTATATGTATAATTGTTGTAAAATCAGTTAAGATGAAAAAACGTATTCATGAATATTCAGTACGTTGAAAATATTCTGCTCAAGCTGTGTATGATGATCATCTTCGGGAAACAAGTTAAGAAACCATTATTGACAGTATACGTCTGTAGGCAGGTTATGTTACTAAATATAATGGAGCTGTGATAGTCTGTTTTTTTTTTCATTTGATAGATACGGCACTGTCTCTAGGAGATGAGATTCATCTAATGTCCCACAATTCGCCATCAGTATACCCACCAAACGCATACGTGCTATGGACATTTATGCTAAACCCCGGACAGAACCAGAGTGATCATATAGTATATCATATATCGTTCGAGTACGTCAGAATATACATCGGGGACACATTGCGGATTGGTTCGGGTTGGGAGCCCAACAACGCTCCAACAGCTTCACTGATTTCTTGGACATCATACTCTGGATATCCACAAGACAGATTCATCGATGCTGACAAAATATTTGTTGAATTTATGTCGGATTCAAATTATCAAAGAGACGGCTTCCTTCTACATGTGAACTTGACAGGTATTTTAAAAGCGAACACATAAGGCTTAATCGCACATTTGTAAAACGCATGTACAAACCAAATGATCAAACATGAATACAGAACAAACGCAATTTTGCAATGTGCACATGAAATAAGAATACTGCCTTAATAACGTAACAATTAGTTTAATTATGGGCAATGTCATGGACATGGACACCCGTATTTGACTAGTGGCCCTCCCATCAAAACAAATAAAAAAAAAAAAACACCCCTCCCCCCTTTCCTTGGCCAGATCCGGCTTGCAACGAACAGTCACGTATCGCGTGTCGCGTTCACGCTTTGCGATGTTTCGTAAAAAGGTGACTCTTATTTACGAAATGTAAGGCCTACCATTCGTAGATTTCCTTGCCGGTAAAACACGAATTGCTGCGTTAACCAAAACGTGACGTAAAGGCCCAGTCCCAGAGTAACGATTTTTGCGGCGAATTACTACAATTGAACATTCGTCAATAAAATCGCGTATGCTACTCTCACACTTTGGCGAGATGACAGTACGAGTACGAGTAAGGGTGCGTTGTTAAGAGTGTGTCAGTCTAGTTAATTTCCACTCAAGTTACCAGTTATTATTAAAGTGTACAAAATAATTTGTTAGGGCTTCAATTGGTTTTGAACTCGGATCCCGTGATTTTGAGTCAAGCGCTTATCCGATCGTGTCACAACTTCTGCGAAAAACTTATCAAAACAAAACTCGTACAAAGCTCGTCCCTTCCCGAAATGCGCTCTATTCAACTCGTACTATATATTATCGCAATAGACTCGACTTCGGCATCGTCACATTTCCCGAGAGTAACGTGAGTTGAAGCTCATTATCAACTCGCCGCAACTCGTATAGTCCAGAATTGGACTCCGTGAATTTATTTTATCCCCGATAACCGCTGCTAAACACGAGCACCGCTGATAGCCCCGAGAACCGCGCTAGTCCGAGAATCGCGCCAACACGGAATTTGAAGCTTCTACGGGCATGAGTGGACAGGCCCAAAGATAAATAATATTCGACTCAGTCCATTAGTGGGGTTTGCAGCTACTACGAGCAGGAGTGGACAGGCCCAGGGATAAAGTGTATTTGCCTCAGTCCAAACTGGGCTACAAATCGCAAAAATCGTCACTCTGGGAATGGGCCTTAAGTGTTTAATCATTATTTCAAACTTGCAAGCGCTTGTTACTACGACTAAACATATCCGCACAATTTGTACGGACAAATATTTTTTGTGTGCTTTTTGACAACTTGATTTGTTCTACTTTTAGCCATGTGTTATGATGTGCATGTGCTCAGACTGCACATAACACGTAGACATGTGTGCAAGCGAAGGAGGTACGTTGCCGCGCACTGACATTGTCCAGGTACATAGATCAATCTACAACGCGGATTAACCTTAAACCTATAGACCAGTAGTGGGAAATAGCTTCATTGGTCGAACTGCTTGATTAGTATTATTATAATTATATTAAAAGGGGCCTGTGTGATAAATTATGATCCGTACAATTGTCAAATTCAGCAAAATCAGTTAAAACGTTTATGAGAGCCACAACATTAAGTGAGCTTCCATGAAGTTCAGTATATTAACAAACGGTTAGGTCACGTAACCTTACACTTCGTAGACATAGATGACCTATTTCACGAAAGGGCGTAAAACGAAAGGGCGCAAAACCTGAACGTGACTCGCGACACGTGAACGTGACTGTTCGTTGCAAGCCTCCATATCCTATTGCTGAATGCTCAAGAAGAGGATATACCGCATTTATTTGCACCATGTTCTTTATGAACGAAAGTACATCATTTCGCCTTGATATTTTTTAAATTTTGATTTGGTTAAAGATGGATTCGTATGCGACTCGGGCCTAAGTCTTATAAACACAGGATCCTTATGTGACCTTCTGGCTGACTGCATAGATGGAATGGATGAACGTGCTTGCAGTGAGTGTTTATCGTGTATAACAAGTTATTCAGCTGCGTATTATGCATAACATTATATTAAAAATATTGACTTAATTTACCTTATCAGCTTATTGTTATCAACTATATGTTTGTGATTCGCATCGCGTTTCAATACTCTGTGCAACTCATTGACGTCCAATCTATTTGTGTGAGTGTAATTTGTTCCAAACCATATTCATAAGTGTTTAGAATGTCACTGTTGATAGTCAAACTGTGTCTAATGATCATCTTTGGGAAATAAGATACGTAGCCACTGTTAACAGGTTACATCTAGAGACAGGTAGCTTAGAGAGATAAAACTGAAGTGTCCCCTTCTCATCTCATTCTTATTTAGATACGGAATTGTCTCTAGGAGACAGTATTTCGCTGATGTCCCAGAATTGGCCATCACGTTACCCGCCAAACGCGTATGTACTTTGGACATTTCAGCTAAACCGTAGACACAACCAGACTGACAATGTATTTTATCAGATATTGTTCGGGCACTTCCATATAAGGCGTGGAGACTTCTTGCGAATCGGGTCAGGTTGGGATCCCACAGCTAACACCACTTCCGTGATATATTTGACTGACTACCATGACTACTATGCATATCAAGAAGACAGATACTTCGATAATGACAGAATATTCGTTGAATTCAAGTCCGATTCAAATCACCAATGGGGATACTTTTCGTTGTATGTCAACGCGAGCAGTTTTACAGGTATTTCAAGAAAATATGATTGACAACATGAGGCACGTTGCTTACAGTTTAAAAAACAATGTACAATTCAAATTTAATACAAAGTTAATTTCCGAATTAATACTGAATAAATATCTAAAATATTCATATTGACTAATTATAACTTATAAATACAAAATAGAATAGGGGTATGGAGAATTTCATTTCATTTTCATGGGCACCCGTGCTTGAGTGATGCTACCCCAGGAAAAGGAGATGCAGAACCTCCCCTCATCCAGATACATCCAATATTTGAAAGCGAGAGGAAACAATCTCCACCAAACACTCACAGATAAACAAAATCAGCCAAGTATTTATTCAAAATCAGATAGACTTTGTGCACATTTTCCAACAAAAACGATAAATGATTTTTACAATGTGTCGTGTTATTTGATATGTATACTTGTCCCTTCAAATTTCAGGTTAAATTTACAATTCGTTGTCGAACAATGAGTAATAAATGCAAAGGGATATTCACAAATGCATTCTACTGACTTTGTACACGGTTACCATCCAGTAGATAGTTTATCATCTAAACACCACAATTGTTAATATATTTTTTAGAGAACCAAAAGGGGATACTCCGTGCTTAAAATGTTAATTCGTTTTCCACATTTTGAGGAGTCGGACAATGTTATTATACCAATTTATGTACACAGCAAATATATATTTTGTATGTACAATATTACTTCGTCATTTTTGTAATGTTTATTCTGAATTATTTAACGTTATTCGTGCAAGTAATGTCATCTGACTTAGTAAAATACGCCAATCCAAACGTCTAAATACTGTCACGTGACCGGGGTGTCATACATTTTCTGACATTATGGCAAGAGCGTAATGACACACCTCTGGCACGCGCTACAAGGAGATTGTATTATGACATCACAATGAGAACGAAAGGTACACGTATTCCTCATGATGTTTGGACTGATTTCACTTTCAATGCATGGATGTGAATATATAGCCACCGGATTTAGTCAGATGATATAACAGTTGTTAACTTTGTCGTCGGGACTATCATGGAATGTCCCGTGATGATCCCTCCAGCACCAGTTAAGAACTGTATAATGTTACGATTCATATTGTTATATTATTCAAAGATATGTCAGTGTGCCGATCGCATCATCTATTTTACAACCCAAACGGATCATCAGTTTGTGACTACGAGCCCCAGTGCGTCGATGGAACAGATGAAATGAACTGCGGTGAGTATTTAATTCCTTCATTCCTTCATTCGATGTGTTCGTGTCTTTCAGTCAAGGGATAGTTGAGTTCACCATTACGGAACAAAGATATAGTTATAACTTCACCATGCTCGAAAAGTATAAATAATTACAAACGACTAAGTAAAACTCCCGTTATCATTCAAGAAGAGACGTTACAATGCAAGAGTGCACCTATTTTAATAAAAACAGCAATTGGTTTTAGCCTTTGTTCATACACAGTTGTGCTTTTTATGTTTTAATTTAGTATAAATTATCAACGACTTTTTAAAAAACATACTTAGATTGAAACTTCAATAGTATTCGAATATGTTCTCAAATTGTTCTAAAAAGTCTAAAATATCTCCGAGTAAAAAATATTTGAACAAAATATGTTTTGGATATTTCAGCCGTTTCTGAACCGATTTTGATCAAATAAAGTGAATTCTATCATTGAAATCGCATGTTCTGTCATATGTGACAGTCAAATTTACAATATTTCGCACAAAATTGGGGGCCACTTCGGGAAATATCCATATTAAATGCTTACTTTATGCTAGTTGAGATTTCTCACATGATTTGATCGATTTATATTATAATAATTTGGATATTTAAAAAAAAAATTATCTATTTCTGCTTACAATGACTGTGATCGGACGATAGGGAGATCAGGCAGTGCGCCATGATATTGTGCCGATATTATAAATATAGTCTAGTGGCAAGATTAAAACAAAATGGGTTAGGGAGTTCTGAATTGTAGAGGTTGGAGACAAGTATTTTCTGAAAGAGTATACCCTAGAGCTCAGGA
>JAUELG010029194.1:0-11687 GCA_031471515.1 Dendraster excentricus | reverse complement strand
ATATTATATTTCACACGGTATGATGTTATTTCAAGTAAGTTGAAAAGAAGGCAAGATTATCTAATACCTTCACATTCCGTTCCATTGCCTGAATATCCATCGCGACATGTACAGTTGAAGCTCTCTGCTGTGTTGGTACAGACTGCATTGATATCACAGTCGTCTGTCTCAGTTTGACATTCATCAATGTCTAAAGAGAAATATGAAGTTGCCGTAATAATTTCAGAAAGTCGGCTTTAAAAGATAAATTAATACACATTACTAAGTTTCATGCTTTAGTGAAAATATTATGGTATATGCTTAAACATTTCGCAATTATTGTAACAGATAACACATGTTTTCTTTTAGATGTTTAGTCAGGGCAGCTACGGACATACAAGGGGGCGCTTTGTGCAAATTCTTATAAAAGCACAAAATGTTGCCCTGAGGTAGGCCATACCGTACTATTACCATTACCCTCTGGGCCCACCATATTTAGCAAATACAAATTGTGGCCGCCATATGAGATCAAATAATGTGTGGTTTGAAACAAAAAGAGCTAGCATGATACAAGTTTATATATATATGGGGTTTTCAGAGTCAGGGAACTTGATTTGTATGTTATTTCATCGATTGGAGGTCTCATTGGCCCTCTGGGGCTGCATATTGGATAAACTAAAATGGCCGCCAATTGAGACTGAAATCATGTGTAGCATCAAAACAAACTGAGCTTAGAAAATCAATGTTTACATTATATATAAACATATTTATTATAATTTATATATATGGAGTTATTATCCGTGTCATGGACTTGATTATATGATATTCTTTTTAACGATTTGGCGTCTCCTTGAAGCTGTCATGTCGATAAAATCCAAAATGGCGGCCATCTTAGTTAGAAAATACGGTTTTTTTTCAAAGAAAAAGGGCTAGCTTTACAAATTTGATAAGAGTATTGGCTTTTCGTGGTCAGGAAATCTGTTGATGATATTAGGGCTGTCATGCTAGTCATACTGATACAAATCCACAATGGCCGCCATCTGTGTGAACAGTCAAATATAGTTTAAAAAGGGAAAGGTAAACCCTAAACGAGTGGACATATGAAGTTTAGAGGGTAAGATAATCTGATTATGATGGTATGTCATCCATTTGAGGTCATCTTGGGGCTGTCATGTAGTCATGTTGGTTAAACACAAAATGGCCGCCATCAAATTATACGTTAAGAGTAGTAAAACACGGTTTAGATTAGTATCTAAATGTAGATTGATAGCATAATACTTGTACAAGTCCATACAAATATAGCTTTTTTGAGGGGATTTGATTTGGTGGTTACGTATTTCATTAATTTGAAGTCTCATTAGGGCTGTCGTCATGCTTTCCACATTGCTATAATCCAAAATGGCCGCTATGCACGTTACGGATTATTAAACTTAACATCTAGTCTCACACACTCCATGCGACCAGACAAATAGGCCTTTATCATCTAGCCTCCAGTCAAACTCGGCCTATTGGAAGTCTTTGCCGAATATGTGATGAGACCCCTCATCGATATGCGATGCATGAAGGAAAATAATAACGCATTGATGTTCAACATTTCCGGGGTACATAAGAAATGAAAAAAAAAACTGGCGCATAACCACTTTGCCCATATTAAGCTGCAACTTCGTGAATAAAGTATTGAATGGATCTGACAAGACAGGATAATGTGTTTCTCAATACAGCCCATATATGGTAGATAAGATTATTTGTTTAATTGTACATTATTTGAATGTATTGGGTTTTTCGTATCCATTAAATATGTGGAATCAACGACCTTGAGATCTATCACAGTTCAAGATCTGTTAAAACATACTGAAATAATGTTTCTGAGGACTCGCTACATACACTTGCCGGGATGGAGACAATCCGCTGTATGCCCACCTTTGTGTCCACGGTCCAATTCGGCGCCGTTTTGCTGAAAGTTTCACACATCTTGATGACCTTACAACTTAATTTTATTGGCTGCCAGTGCATTTGAGTGGCATGGTTGCTCTAGCAAGAAACCACCCTGCAGTGCATGCCGAAATTACGATAGGTTATTTGTCATGCAAGAAAGTTTCCAGGTACACCACTTGCTTCATATAACCTACCCTCAGATTTCAAGTCAAGTCTCGAAGGGATGTTTCCTCTTCTTCAATGCGGTAAAACAGTTTGGCATCCCTTTATTTGCAAGAGGTTTGAAACATTTGCAGCGATCGATACACATAATTATATGACATTGGCCAAGGCTTAGTACTGTAATGAACGGTTAGCATTTGCATCAACACCACGAAGTAATATTTTTCCGCGAAAAAAAGTAATAACTTTATTGATTAACAGGACCAACCTGACGATATAAGGAGCAGGATAGAACGTGGCTCACAGAAACATTTCGCTGTGCAACCGGGTTGTGGTGTTGGATATGGGAGCCGCACGATCCTATATCCTACGACAATAAATATATTATTTACTAGGTATGCACAGCTCGAATAGTTATTGTTTATCGGTGTACAGCTCGTGAAGAATGATATTGGCAGAAAGCTTATTCTAATCTATTTGATATCGTGTTACTATACAGGAATCTTGACTTCGAATACTTGGGGAAGGTGAGTTAGCACAGTTGGGAGCGCGCCTGACTTAGACAGGAGAGATCCCCGGTTCGAGCCACATCATCGGACACTGCGTATTTTATCACGCTGTAAATTCGAGCTAACTCTCGTTGTGTGTTAGCGGGCTCCCCCGTGTTTCGTATGCAGGAAAGGATTCACGCAAAACACTCCGTTTCTTTGGATAGGACGATAAATGGAGTTCCCGTATATGAGACAGCCACACCTCATATACGCCAATATTAATCTAGACTACTTTTCGAAAAAGAGCAGGGTGTTTACCAGGTTGACTAGTATCCAGAATCCTGCACATCACAACCAAATTAATATAATGCTGGTACATGTACTTGGTCGGGTGTTAATTAACCTTCAGCACCTAGTGGTAGCAGGGCACTTATGCTCCCCAGGGAGTTGAGATGGTGCGCAAGATAATTGTGCGGGTTTGACCTGTACCTGATGAACAAAAATGATAATGCGCTTAGAAACATCCGTATTAAGCGCCTAATTAATTTTTTGTATTATTATTATTATTTATACTTTCAGCCATGCAATATAACAAAACGGGCAGTAAGCATCCCCTTCAGTTGGCTCATGCCTGGAAGCTATAGCCTATTTATTATATACCATGGATCGCGTTATTTTTGTTTGCCAGTCATTTTTCGAGAAACTCGGTATATCAAGCTCTTGTTGGACCTGGGTAGCGGAAAACATTGTTGACATTGTACCCCGTGTCATCAACTCTAAATGTGGCCAATCAAAATCCTATGCGCTGCCCCAATTCACCCGGTTTGATGCCCGATTGGTGGTAAATGTTTAATGTTGATTTGTTGTTGCCATAGAAACAACAATAGCTTAACATTTACACCAACTGGAAACAAGATGTGGGAATCCTCCCAAATATATATCAGCATGGTATGCAAGAGCTAATTTGGGCCAGGCCGTCAGTGTATATTTGAAGCAGTCCACATCTGTTCAGCAACGAATCGGGAATTTATCAGGGGAAAGGCAATCAATTAGATACTCCATGCAGTTTTTAAATAGTAGTAACCCAATAAGAAAATATAAGAATCAAATTTACGGAACCTTCATTTTCGGAAAAATGAGCAGTAAATTTCCCCCAAAAGGGGAGAAAATCTAATTTCGGTGTAAAAGTAGAATTTTGGTTAGGATTCCAGCCGATTCCCACGACGATTTTAATCTCAAAATGTTTGCCCAAATCTACGCTTTCCTTTGGTGGTATTTTTGTATGCTAGTTGGTACTACCCTGCATGTGCAGGCGTTTTTCCTCCCCACGTCCATTGATAATTATTGGCATAATCGGTGCACGTTTGTACTGTTTACGCATAGGCCCGGCTAGTTGGCTCATCACATGTCCGACATTCGCGTAACTATGGCAACGGTTACATGATGATAGAGCGTATAGCGTAGTGTATACTGCTTAATTCACGCACTGATGCGATTTGCAATCATAAAAGGCATAATTTTTAGGAGATTGGATTTCGATGTCGATGGCGATGTTAACTAGAAAGCATACTTTTTATGCTGTGCATGTTGGCGTAATTTCTTACATCAAACTGGTATCCGACAAATCGATTGCTGCATAATGCGCGTCATACTGCGGGAAACAATTCAAACATCCCATAAGAAGTTGATATAGTATGAGAGAAGAGTGGATGATGTGTCGTCGTAACCATTAGTTGTTCATGATTATAAACGAGGACTGGCTTAACCAGACATTGACATTCAATACTGAAGTAGAAGCATTCATTTTCTTGAATATACATAGTTGATGCCGTACAATAGACCGCCCTGTAATGTATGCGTATGACGTTGGCAAGCTAAACAATAGTAACTAGGTCCGGCAAGCTAAGTTTGCAGGAGCTTGCCGGACAGGTTACTATGGCGTAATTATATGCATACATTGCAGAAGCCAGAAACTTATGCCAAAAATCCCTATAGTCAGTGATATATAAATATGTCTACTTGTAACAATGCATTTTGGCATTTTCCAATAAAACGAAAAGTGTTTTAATTACGTCAGAAAATTTTGAAAAAGGCCTGGCCTAATACTTTTTCTCAGGTCCAGTAACCCCTATTAAAGCGGAAGTTTCCTCAATAATTAACGTTGATTGAATGAAAAGAGACGAATTTTAGAAGCCCAATTGTGAAAGTTTGAGCAAATTTGGATTTTCAATCAAAAAGTTATGATTTTTTAAAATTTTAAATTTGCCGCCTTGTCTAGATGCCGTTATTCAGAAATCATTGATGCCATTATATAAGACAACCTTCCAATGTCTTTGTACACACATTTGTTTATTTTTAAACTTTTCGTGGATTTCACTGGACGAGGTACAAGTATTACCGGAAATGCACATATCTGAGAATGAGAGTAAAATGACGATGCTTGTTCATGAAAAGTGACATTTTGTGAAGTTTTGTTGTACAGTTTAAATCGTACAGTTTCAATGCATGCATGCAAAATGCGGTACTCGCGTTAAATGACAACGCACATAATCGCATGCAGAGTGAACGGAAGCTAAAACGCGAACGCAAGGTTTGACAAATACACATCATTATTATATTATTGTAAAGCTTATACCCAGGGAGCAAACGCTCCCTTTTTAAAGATATCATACATGGAATGTTTTAACAGGTTGTCCACCATACATGTATTCTAGGATCTTCCAGGATCACAACTTAGGTAGACAACCTCGCGAACTAACTACTGAAAGTCCAGGAATCACATTTTACGGATTTTACCCCTAATGTACATTAAAAACGTACCAAATCCGTAGAGTTCATGAAGGCTGGTCTCATAATAACACTTATAGCACGGTACAGATTTGTATTATTTCGAGTCGTGAGCATTTGTTGATACCAAATTCATACTGCATAATATATTTGGTTATGTGTCATTTTAAGTCACTTGTTATATAAAGGATTATAAATTGTATGTTCAGTTATATAGAAAAATGCATTGAAATGTTCAAGATATTCAACACGCTATACGATTTGTATTTGATGTTCTTCAGATGGCATTCAATTTAATCGTTGAAAGTTTTACAAATGATTTAATGCGAAAACAATAGAATGATGGATACATACAAAATTAAAAACAATAAAATGCAGATGAATATGAGTTCCTGATAGTGTATTGTTGGTATCTGATTTGACTAAATCGTTTTATATTACGACTTAAAATGTTCTAGCGTTGTGATTGGCTGAATTCAGGTCACATGATATTCAGAGAAATGATCTATATACACTCATAAAGTGATCCGTCCGTGCAATAGGGGTACTATTGCACGTTTGTGACGTCATCAATTAAAGAAGTGATGTACCGGCGGTAATTGCCTACACCCCCACGTTCATAAAGCGTGGTGTGAACTTGGTTGTTTACTGCGCTGCAGGGATTACTCCGTTTGTTTACCTTGTTTCCCGCGCTTATCGCGCATAGTTAACGCGCTTGGACAACAAGCGCGTTAACTAAGCGCAATAAGCGTGCACAATGCTGGTCGTACGCGTACAGCTTTATGCTCACAAAGGTTGTATGTGTACACGGCAAGTACACGGCTGGGTATACGTAGTTCTCGCAGTAATAAATAAAGTATTATTTCACTTGGATTATTCATCTGGAATGAAACATTAACTCGCGCCTATTTGGATTATCTATATATCATTGTTGATATCATTGTTTATTTCATATTTGATCAAACATGGTATGTACCTGATTACGATGGCTAAGTTTGTGCAACTTAATATGAACTTATGCAGTATACCTATACAGCAAATATGCAGTGAATTGCCTTGAAGCTTTTGCAAAATGCTACAGCTAAACTCTCTTGAGGATGTTGATCATTTGAAAAGAAATCATTTGCTTGAACCAAATTTGTTATTTTATTATTTTGGATGTTGAAATGAAGACAGAAGAGGCATTTTTCGCCGAGATAATTTTAGCTGAGCTTCTTGGAGTCCGACATGTCGGATTTGAAACGACTATTATATTCATGCTTTGGGATTATTCGAGGTAAGACCATATTTTGTGTCGCTTTATCGTTTGGTTGTTATATAATGGAAATAATTAATGATTTTTCGTGCGAGGCCGTGCAGCTGTCTAATTGCACTCATCGTCCAGCCCAGCTCGATACTAGTTATCTCGCTACTTCGTAGCTCGTTAAATAGTACCGACTGGGCTGGACGATTCGTGCAAATAGACATGCCCTATCGCACTCAAAATTATTATTTATTTCCTTAATAATAAAGTTAATGTAAGTTTGGTAATGAAATGAAGATATTGTAGAATGAGGACATGTCCTCATTATACAATAAATATAATAGACCTTGACGAAGAATATATTTGTAATACAGTATTATATTAATTCAATGATATATCTGACAAAGAATGACTTAAATACTTGTTTTTATCTGTGTTACGTATTTTGCAAATACTAATGGAGAAGTAAGCAATGAGAGTAAATATTTTGTAGCTGTAGCTTTTAGGGGAAGATAAGGGAACATATTTTGTGTTATTTTTCTTAGTAGGAAGGTTTATTCTATTCATTTACACAAAAATACAATCAAACAAAGTAATCATGATAACAAAATTATAATAGTATACCAGAAATAAAAGTGACATATATTACATTTTTATCCCCCTCTCTACCAGGAGCGAGCATGCTCGAACAATAGCATACTTGACCATGTCCATTGCAGTGTGCAGTGGCATATATACAATAGTGGCTCTACTGTATGTGCGCCCCCTTATCTATATACAGGCTTGATGGTTTTTGCCTTTCAATAGAATTCCTTTCAAACCGCATTTCAAATTATGTACAATTTGTGTTGATGATGTTAGGTACTTTACTGAGCTATCGTACCCTTTTAAGTTGTACTGGTAGATCATTGTTTCAACAAGTTTCATTATTATAAGACTTATTTGACTTGCCAAGAAATGCCAAAAAACAAAAGTAAAATGCGGCTGTCACAATTTATTTTGTTGCAAACCTATTAGGTAATTGATTTATAGATAATGTAATATCACTCATGGGTCATTTGTAGCGACAAAATGGGAATTTTGGGCATATATTTATAACAACAAAATAATAGAGTTGCTACCATAAATAAACTCTACATAAAGGATGTTCGTGAGAAACTTCCCCCCAAAATCCAAAGTGACAAACGAAATTTGTGTTCGGTGTTGCGCGAATTCATTATCTAACATGCTTGTATATGTCGCCTTGTCAATCATTTGAATTCTTTAACTGGTCGGGTCAAGCACATCATTGGTACTTCTTAGCGAATTAAATTATTTTTAGAAATGTATATGATCTTAAACGACGCTTAGAGGGGTATCATTCATTGAAAATGCTTATCAAGTCTACATCCGCATACTCCACAAGTAGCAGTACAGTTTATTTCGCAAAACAGCAATACAACTATACTATTCTGGATTGCCATTAGGCAATAACTAGTTTCCTTAAATTATTATATAAGATGATGACGTCATAATCAAGAGAAATTGAGCATTCCTATTGGTTGATTAGTGAATCTTAATCTGGTATAGTGCATGGTATGGTCTTGGAGTGCGTAATGTGCGATTGGGCGCTTGTTCTTTAATGGGAAAAATGCGCACAGCGCGCAATTATTTTTAATACGCAGGGCTGACAATGGCAGCTGGAGAGAACACTCACAATTTGAACAAGGTCAATGTGGGTTTATCAACACGAGAACAAAATCAGAACCTCAAAATAATCATCTTATATAACAAATAGTTAATGTTTCTTGTCCTTAACTATACCACAATATACACCTCTACATTTTGAATTTCACTCGTGCAAAAATATTGCACTCGGCCTGCGGCCTCGATGCAATATTAATTGCCCTCGATAAATTCAAAATATATCGGTGTCTATTCTGGTATAGTGAACTCCAAGCCATGCACTCTTTGTATAATATAGCCTGATGATTGCGGTTTGATTGATTACTTTGCAGTTTTTCCCCTATTTGTATTGATGTTTATCATGTCATAATAGCGATTTTCCACTTCATTAATATTTAATCATAATCTTGGAATATGAATAGATTTAAACTTGCAGTAGTTAAGTTGTCATTTCTTTATTGTGGTATTGTTCGTACTGTCATGTTATTGCTGTTGTTTGGATTAATTTTGTTGGCCTTCTATTCCTTGCGAATGGAAACACATATGGCGGCCCCAAACAGAAGACCAATGAAACCTCATATCGCTGAAAGAACATCATTAAAATATTACATGACCCAGGAAAACCTATATTTATATCTGTTATGCTATTTGTTTGAACCTACACAATAGTTTTTGATTTGCACAAAATGGCGGCCCCTGAGGGCATTAGAGTCCTCAAATCTATGAAACAACATCATAATCAGGTTCCATGACCCTAAACCCCTATATTTGTATAATCTTTTATCATGCTAGCTCTATTTGTTTGAAGCTACACATTAGTTTGAGGTTATTCCGAAGGTTCGTTATTTTGAAGGTTCAGTTATTCCGAATGTTCAATATTCCGAATGTTCGTTATTCCGAAGGCTCGTTAATCCGAAAATGACATCAGGTTCGTTATTCCGAAGGTTCGTTTTTCCGAAGGTTCGTTAATCCGAAAAAGAAATCAGTTTCGTTATTCCGAAGGTTTGTTATTCCGAAGGTTAGTTATTTCGAAGGTTCACTATTCCGAAAACGAAATAGGGTTAGTTTATCCGAACATATTTCCGCTTTGTTATATTGCTATAATTTCAAATAAAAGGATGAAATAAACTTTTGTATTGGTCTGGCTAGGATAGGGAAATGGGAAGGGGTATGCTAAATGCAATCTGCATTTTTTTTCTTCGAATAAACGAACCCTAGTTTGTTTTTGGACTAATGAACCTTCGAATTTACGAAACTTCGGAATAACGAACCCGATTTCGTTTTCGGATTAACGTACCTTCGGAATAACGAACCTTCGTAATAACGAACCTGATTTCGTTTTCGGAAAAGAGAACCTTCGGAATAAAGAACCTTCGGAATAACGGACCTTCGGAATAATGCAACAAATGTTCGGATTTAACAAACTTTTGGGATTAACGAACCCTCAGGTATAAGAAATTTGCGTGTTCGGAATAACGAACCTTCGGAACAACGAACCGCACCCGTTAAAACAACCTTTGTGTAGAATACTTTACAAGCCATTTATTAAAATTGTGCATTTCAACTTTAAAGGGCAATAATTACAATTTTAATCATGTTTTGCGTATGTATAATACTTATAATAGGGACTTAAACATAATATAAACTGTTGAATGTTGTTTTTCTTGTAGCAGGAGGCAGAAGCATAATCCCTGTAAACAGGCAGAATTACCAAATCGGTTTATTGTACTCACCTATTACTGTTATATTAAGTGAACAATTTGCTTCATTGCCAGATGGATCAGAAACGGAAAATACAACTTCGTAAGTCCCTATCTCTAACACCTCAGTGCTTTCTGTACAGTTGTCTAGTGTCAATTGCGAATTATCAGTGACCATTGGCGACGGGATGGTCACGGAAGCGTAGGTCAAACCATGGAGTGGGAATTCAACGATGTCATCTGGACACGTTATGACGGGCGGCTCAGTATCTAGAATATGGGGATAAAAGGCAAAATATATAGAGTTTGTTTTGTTTCTCGATCTAAATATATTGCAGATCGAAATATGGGGATAAAAGGCAAAATATATAGAGTTTGTTTTGTTTCTCGATCTAAATATATTGAAGATCGAAATAATAGCTGAAAATTATAAAAGGGAAAGTTTTGGTAGAGAGGGCGCAATACATACTAATTGTGTGTGTGAGATAATCACAAAATGAACCTACGTTAGGGGCAGAATACACTTTATTTGATCTATTTCGGTTCAGAAACGGCCGAAATTATCATAAACGTAGTATTTTGCAATACATGTGGGGCAATATAAATATTACATATATTTTAACCAACTGCGAACAATGTTTCCCCTTTACAGCAATACTAAAAAAAAAAATTGATAAAATTGATAAAAAATCGGGTCCTGCACTACTCAGGCGTGATCTTAACCGCTATGTGACGGAAAAGCGTTTGACATTAATTATGGTATGAGATTTGTAATAAGGGAATACTTGTCGTCAAAATAATACCGACATAGAGTCACTAACTGTTGAATTTACTCACGCTTAATGGAAACCGCTTATAATTGTGTGCTGGTATAGACGTCAACATTCACCTCTTGAATGTTTTCAGAACTTAGAAAACATAATAGGTACCATATAATTTTATAAATGTTGAGTATGTGGTTACGTGTGATTTGAATTGTGATGTAGCCAATAAAGAAACTCGTAAATATTATGGAATATTTCTTATGTCCTCAACTTATCTCTGAGCCTACCAGTGTTACTGACAAATCTTCCACTCGTATTGATTTTGTTTCTTACAAACATACCTTTCAAAAAGTGTTCTGGTGATTTTTGATATATTGTTGTCTGATAATATTCAGAATGGAAAAAAATGTTCATGGCCACGAAATTGTGAGAAATTATACCAGTCGAATCAGTCGTAGTTCTAGGTGTACTAGTCGGAACAATCGTTGTTCCAGGTGCATCTGTCGGAGCAGACGCATCTCCCAATCCGGAAAGCGTAGGTCCAGGTGTATTCGGTATACCCGTAGGTATAGGTGGAACTGGCATGACAGCCGTAGGTGGAGCTGTATCATTCATGACAGCCGTAAGTGTACCGGTAGGAGCAGTCGTAGATTCAGCCCATATGGTGTACAAGAACGTTGTTCCGTATTGAACTACACAAATAAAGATCATGGGGATAAAAAGACTATTACATTGGAACGTACTGCAGCAATGTTTCGTAATTATAAGTTTTAGTAATTCAATTCATCCGTCAGGAGATTTTTTGAATGAGATATGATGTATAATACTTGTAGTTTACGGTGCACCATGTGAGAGAGGGAGGGATTGGTGGTTTGACTCTCTCTACGATGTGGTAGTCCTAGAAAGGACTGTTGGGTTAGTCCTATAAAGGACTGTTGGGGGTAGTCCTGAAAAAGGACTG
>JAUELG010029083.1:0-11690 GCA_031471515.1 Dendraster excentricus | reverse complement strand
AAAAACAATGAGAAAGTATGGTGGTAAACTGCAATTGTTCAACAGAACTATAGTATATATAGGAGCTGTATATTAAGGTTCCTGTACTAACTCGAGTTACATGTCATGCCTATTAATATGATTTATCATCTTCTCCATTAAAACAATACAGTGATGTTTTTACCCTGGTTATCAGACACATTCGACTATCAATCCTTGCATAAGTACTGTATAACACACCTACTCCAATAGGAACAGTGCATCATTTAGATATCTAACCAAAGGGTACATTTATTTTGGCATGCAAATATGATCATGCCTACATGAAATCAATTGTTTTTCAATTTCTTTTGCCAATGGATGCCACATTTTCTCTTAACATTTTGTATCTTTTGAAGACTACATGTAGAGATTTAAATCTATCTACTTCTGGCAGCTTTTTCTGAGCTTGTTTTCAAAATGTTGATTTGTACCTACAGTACATGTAAAAACTATTTAACCATTGTCTGTTTAATTCAAACATAATTTGACAATGAATAATGTTTATCTGGCTGACCATACAGCTCTACATGTTGATATGCTTTACATGAGATATCATCGAAAGGGAAGGGGAGGGGGGGGGGGGGAATTAATGCATTAACTAACATTTTAGTAACAGGGTTAAAGTTAACATTTTTGTTTTTGTCATCGAAGTCAAAATCATTTAACTGCTATTTGTAAATGGACTCCTGTTCTCCCACACACTTATAGCCAAACATAAATGCGCACATGTAGCATAACACATAACCATTTCTTAAAAGCCCTAGCTGTATCTCCTTTCCTATATTTAGCCTTCTTGGTGAAGGGATCCAGGCATGTATTGTCCGTTGTTTAATAGCATACATCACCATGGCGATGAGCACGCAATACGTGTCTTTACCTTGATGGAATCTGCCATGGTGATCTTTTCGGGCAGAAGGATGAGTTTGCACATAACATTGAATAATCAACATTTTAAAGATGTTTCTAAAAAGTAAAATGTGGATAATCCTACTATTAAGTTGATGTAATATATGTATATTCATTTTTAAACATATTTTGCTACACATTTGCATTGGTTGTATTACTTGCTAATATAACAAGGTTTAACAGTATGAAATAAATAATGCATTATGGAATCCCCAATTAATATATTTGACCAAGACAAGATATGGTGATTGCTATGGCTATGATAATGACTGCAATGCGATGTCACTTGTAGTATAGTTTGCTTTAATAGAGCTCAATTGGGAGGGGGGGGGGGGTTGCCCAAAACACTAAAGATATGGAAAATAATAACATAAAAAAGGCCCCTCAATCATTTGCAACCACCCCCACCTCCCCACCTCCCCCCTCCTATAGTCAGTCTGACCACACTATGCCACTGGTCCCTTAATTATTCCAGTGGAAGAATTCTCCATGGCGATTGCTGTAATTGCACATTGCATGTGATGATGTACATGCATATAAATAAAACATAACATACATTTATAGGCCTTCATATACCTGTCCGTCATTTTAAAAATTTCAAATATACTTAACCCGTTGAGGACGAGTTGATTTTTGTATAACACGCATTCTCCATATACTTGAGCCCAAAATATTTCGGGACCAGTCCTCAGCAGGTTAAAAGATAATTTCAAGATGAATGTAAATGTAATATTTGAGGTTAACGATTGGAATCATATTTATGTTTAAAATAGTTATTTTAATGTCAATGTGCTCTTGTTTTCCTATAATCAGTTGTGTGGAGGCATCGGTATCATTCATCACAACTGCACACCAGAGTTCCAGGCTAATGAAGTCCGCAAAGTCAAGGTGAGATCTTCTTAATTTACTCATGAATTTAATTAGTTTTTCCATGATTGAATTATACATAGTTATAATCTTTAATTGGCTAAGTAAATGAAATAATTTCTATCAACCCTTTGTAATATCACAACAAGCAGTAATACAATACTGTACTGTAGACACACGCAATATTGAACTCTGAGCATTGTTTATCAAAACCTTATTCAAATAAATCATCTCAATTTCCAATTCTTGAACAAAAAAATTATTTAAAAATCCATGCACATGTTCTACATGAACTGATGAAGGGCATGATTTGGAATGTTGTCCTGTTGCATGTAGATATTTGGAATGCCATAACAATATGGATAGATCATAAACCTGTTCCCTCTTACATATAGGAAATACAATTCCAATAGAGTTAATACATGGTTAACCAGGTTTACGTGGGGGAGTGGGTTAAAATGATGCACCTCAAATCCGAGCCTTGCATGTAATGCATTGCATTCAGTGATGCTAGTCAAATCTGTCTGTGAGCAGGAGTCATTGCATACCAGACTTACCAGGGTATGTTTATTTTGCTGATCACAAACCGTTTGCACAGAAAATGTCAAGTCGATATTGCTCCTGTTCGCACATATACAGTCTGTGCATAAGTTAATATATGTGCACAATCCAAAGGGAAATCAATTTTCCATTTTTGTAGATGTGTGTCATAGACTTAGTTACAAAAGAATTGTAAAGAAATATACTGTGTCAGATCATTTTTATGAAATTGATGTGTATTCACATTTTTTGAAAGGTTGATTGATACAGATAAATCAGAAAAACCATTGGATCCAATATTATTGATAGTTCTGCCAATTAACTTTTGGACAAGTTCACATATTTCATCTCAATTTTATTTTAAAACAATTTTTTTTAAATATTTGGTTATCTGAACCAGTGCCATAACAAATTATGCAAATCTGTTGCTCCACAATACAACAGGCCTATGCAAACACATCAGAGGTAATGCGATTGCGCAATGTTTACTAATTAAGAGAGGTATACTGCATATGGGGTTTCTGGAAGATGTACAATATATACGTAGCTAAAGATAGATTGGTATTGACATAGTAAATCACATGTAGGGATTCCATCAGTGTTTCTTGCATTGAAATAGCCAATATTCAGTTGAGCTTTAATCCAATTTCCTTCCAGTGGCACAGTACTCCCGAGAAGTATTTTGTGATTTTCTTTTTCTTTAATCATGCATGAATTTGAATTAGAAGAATGTATTGTGCATGCATTTATAGAATTCTTTTAGCAAATAACAGGCTCTGTATAAACCAAAATTAATTACCTTGACTGGGGATTATAATTATTGAAAGATGGGAAGTTTGAATAACAATAAAGTCAAAATGGCTCCTTGATTCTTTTGGAAAGAAAGATTTGTTTTTTGTTTTGGGAAAAGATTGAGGATTCACCTTAGACTGTACATAGCCCACCAGGCTCCTGTGGTGAATGGATTAAAACAACAACAAAATTACTATTCAATATTTACTTTACTCTATTATACTTTAAATTTCTGTACCTGTCCCCATATCATCATTATTTGTCTGGGGGGGGGGGGGGTGTTGCATACATTAGTCCGTGTGTTTTCTAACCTGCAATCAAATGCAATCAAACGCAAGTTTGTGATTGATTGCAACTCGTTATGCAACACCTCCTTGGTCTACCTCTTTTTACAGCCTGCATATTGGAAACATACATTTTAAAGCGGTAGTTTAGTTTTGGTAGAGAGGGCGCTGCTCATCACAATTTTTTGTGAGGTAATGAAAAACTGAGTGTCGATTTCGAGAGAATATGCAATTTTAATGGCAGAATAAACTTTATTTGGTCAAAAACGACCTAGATAGGGCTGAAATATCAATGCATCTATTTGATATTATAATTATTTGGGGCCCAAATAATTAGATGGGTTTTTTTTTAAATAAAAAAATGCTTGCACTTTTTCAAAAACTTTCAAAATCGTTTTTTAATTATTTGTTGATGATTTATCTATCTAATCATTATTTCAATCAAACATCACATGCATAATTTTGTATGGAAAATGGTTTAAACTAGTGCCTTTTTAGAAGCGCCCTCTGGTGTTCAAAATGGCACTTCTTGAATAATAACATGCTATTTACTTAGTCATTTTGGAATTTTGTGTACTTTTCCAGCATGGTGGAGTTATTGCTCTTAGTTTATAAGGTTAATGTCTAGGTTTGGTTACTACAGTTCAGCCTTACCAAAACTAAACTACCCCTTTAACATGCAGTGTAACTATGTGACAATTCAAGATGTTGGAATCGTGTCAGTAGTTCATTATTCTCTTATTAAAATCCATCCGCAGAAATATGAGCAAGGTTTCATCATGGACCCTGTGGTGCTGGGACCAGAGGCAACTGTGGGTGATGTGTTTGAATCCAAAGCCAAACATGGCTTCTCAGGTAAAGAAACAAGAAAAGAACAAAGTACAAACTGTCTGCGATGAAGCTTTTTGTCAAATTGCTATTGATCATTTCAGGGTTGGCATATTTCCCGGCCAATGTCACATTTCCTGGTCAATCGCACAGGAAATATAAATCTCTCCCATTGACTTAATACACCAAATGTTGAAATCATATCGGACACCGTCCGGGAAATATGATGAAAAGTGGGAAATATGCCAACCCTGGATCATTAAGTAAAGAAGATAGTAAATGCATGTTCATGCCATTTTCTTATTGCTTTCACATCAAGCAAAACAGAAAATATCATAATTATATTTATTGTACAACTAATCAATTTGATTTAATTGTTTTTATGAATTAATTTATTGTACAATCAATATATCAATTGAACTGGTGAAAGTGATTAATTAACTTTACATTTCCCCCCAAAAGTGATATTAGAGATGTCATTCATGGATCACTTGAGCCTGTTAAAGACCTATAAGTTCCCAGTCTAATCATTTTATGCCCAGTCCTGAACGGGACAAGATTTCTGCTTCAGATGTGATTCAGATAGCTTAGCTTCATTCCATTTAACCTTGTACTATATCAGTGTATACAGTGTGGTTTGTTCTTGTTGTGTTGTTATCAACTCTCTTTTTGTGTGTGTGTTTATAAATTGTTTTTACACGTATAAAACAAAAAAAGGGCTCCACACTTGCCTATTTTTTTTATCAATGGAAGAAAACCAATGTCGGGTTGACTATCTGCTTGCCTGATCATGCCACCAAAATATATCTTCTGTGCTTTTTTGCAAGGCTGAAGTGCAATTTCATTAGCCACAAGCCAGCAGGCTTGTGTAAGTGTCAAGCCTCAAGTGGAATGTAAATTAGCAAATAGTATTGAGCTATATCTGGAATCATACCCGAGACCCCCAGATCGCTTGATGCATGTAAACTACTCTATCCGTTGAACCACAATTATCAATTAATTTTTTGATAAAGATTATTAATGATTTAAATACTCATTATTTTGATGATCTGGATAATAAACTATGTACATGTACCTTCAGTACAGCCGTGTCCCAGTCTGCACCTGCTTGCAAAAAACTGCAAACGTTATATGCGCGTGATTAATATTTCGTGCTGAGCGACACAAAAACACATTCGCTGGTTTTTAATTTTGCGGCTGAGCAAGTGTTCAATGGCATTACAAGTCAAGCATTTATATTCGCGGATGTTGAATTTAGCGTGAAATCTGCAAAAATTAAAGGACCGCAAACATACCCAGGTGTACAGTAGAAGGAAGCATTTGGTAGTTCCTTAATATTAATTTCATAACTTTTTTGGTATGGAAAACATAAACTGAAATCTAATAACATTATGATGATAATAGATACAGTTACTACATGTAGTGTTTGTCCTACCTGCATGTATACTGCATGCTTGTTGATCATTGAATCATGTTGTGTGTGTTTGTTTTTTACATTGAGTTAGGTTATTTGTATGATAATGATTTTCTACTTTATACATGTAGTTGTGTGTTCTAATTTGTCCTTGTGCTGGTTGAGGTGTTTATGTATTTGCTACATTTGACCTCCCTGGAGTTTGACTGCATGTAGGTGTTTTGGTGTTTTGTTTTCCTCTTTCCATAAAACGTGTGACCTTTCTCTGAGTGTAAAAGACTTCATGGCTTTCAGTTGTATGAATTTGTTAAATGGAATAATATAATCATCTAGATTGAATTCTTCTCTCTCAATTCTATTTCTTGTCAATTCTTTATTTCTGCTGTATGAAATTTGGCTTTATATTAGCGTAGATTTTCATCAGACAACTAAACAAGATTTTTTTTTCCGTTAGTATGAAATCATAGTAGTAGAAAATCCACAGATCTATTTCATGTGCTTAATTCTATTTTATATGTATAGTGTTTTCTGTTGGTATGAAATCCTAGCAGTAGTAGAGTCATAGATTTATTTTTATTTGCTTAATTCTCTTTTATAGCAATAGTGTTTTTCTCTTGGTATGAAATCCTAGCAGTAGTAGAGTCACAGATCTACCTATTTTATTTGCTTAATTCTCTTTTATAGGAATCCCCGCTTCTGCTGATCTGCCTCACAAGATTCTTGGTATATTGTTTGTAACATTTGCCGTTCTTGACTCCCATTAATCCAACCATACATTTTTTTTACTGCCATACTTTGTACCTTCTATCAAACCTTTGCATTTTTTGCAGGCACCCGATACCTGTGTGTGTGTGTGTGTGATACTTCTTTTTTGTGTCATTAACTTAAAAACTCATTTCTTCCAAAAATTTCTTTCAAATGATTAGTCAGTCTCAAAAAAGTGTCCCTGTCTGTGAACCTTTCACACATCATTAAAGGGACAGATTCCCCATCATACATTTACCTTTGATTGTACAGAATTTCAATACGACAACAGTGGCCCATATGCAATTGATGAGCATCATTCAACGTCATTTGTTGTACGGGAAATCCCATTCATCACACGTAGCATGGAGGCTGCCATTGTTGTTTATGAAACTCGGATCACTCTAAATTTTGATGTTGAACCCAAACTACTCGTTTTGGTGGCTCACATTTTGCAATTGTGTTTGTGCACAAACCCTGTTAGCTGCGAGAGCTAACAAAAAGCTGCCAGGCTTGATTGTTCTGGTTTGACGTAGCATTTCAGTGGGAACAAATCAAACTCTGGGTTTCGAATAATATAATGCCAGCCTCCACGCTTGACATGTGAATGGGATTAGGCTAGCCCATGCAGCGAGTGACTTTGAAGGATATTTCTCCTTTGTTCAGAGGGCAAAAATTGGGCATATTTGCATGAAATTATGTTTTTATTTGAAGAGAACTTCATTAAAGGTATATAGATGATGGGAAACTTTCCCTTTAAAGAAAAACAAATTAATGATGTTTAAATGCACTTGAATACACTTGATTAACTCTCACTGATGCACTGGTTATACAATCATGTGATTACTACTGATGTGTGTGAAAGCTCATTATAGCTATTGTTCTTCTTTTTTTGTGTGGGTTTTTTTTTTTGTGCAGTGGGGTTTTATAGATAATATACTAATGAACCATTGGGCAGTAACTGTGTAGACCTTTTCTAATGGATTCACATTAATGTATGAAGTATGAAAAATAAAATGATAATAACCTGTGCATCGTATCTACATGTAGTCTTATGTTTGGACTGCAATAATAACAAAACATTTGGTCTGTGTGCCACTCAATTCAATTCTTTGCAGATCTGCATATCTTGGAAGTTGCGATGTTTCTTGGTGGCCAACATAAAACATCAGATGTTCTCCCATAAAAGGCTTGTGTGTTGTATAGTAAAATTGATTGGTTTCCATTACACAAGTTTCTAGCACTGGCTAAACTGAATCTTTGGTGGCCATTGGTTCCCTGGCTGCCACTATCAGCACTGCTGATTCTGTGTTTTAGGATGGTAGTGCTTGCTATTAAAGGATCTAGTAACTTTGTTGCCACGTGCAAAAAGAGATAAATGGTTGATGCAATGTATATTCTTGTTATCAGATATGTCCCCAGGGTACTGTGTGAAAATTTCAAGTCGAATGGACGTTGCATGACTGAGTTATAAGCAAAAAAGCAAAGTGATATTCAGTAACTCACTGCATTCACATGATGTATTCAACTGAAAACCAAGCATCTCCCCTTTCCTCAAACAAAAAAGGAAGTCAAAGTTGATATATATCAAAATTTGTTTTCAGTTTACAAAATGTAAATTGAAAATTGATTATTAATGTCATGTCCAAGAACTTACATGTAAATTAGTAAGAGAAAACTAGTAAAATTATAATAATAGTTTACATAGATTATTTGATACATACTCAATTATAGCCCCTCAAATATTTTTCTCTGCAGTAAGTCCCTGTTTGCAAATTTTGCTTTATTTTGGCATCCTTGTTACTGGCATAGTACATGGTAATAAATAGGTGGATATTCCCTTCACCAAAGTAAATCAATAAATGGCCCCCCATTGCTGTAACACAATAAAAAAAAAACCCATTCATATTAATTAAGTGTATCTAATTTCTGTCGTCAAATGTCTTTGTCACCAGTTTTGGGGTGCACTTCAGTGTGTGAACTCTTCATTCATAGTGGAAGTGCTCTGAACTATCAGAGATACATATATCATTTATGTATTGTTTTTTATTTTGTGGTTGGGAATGTATATGTTTATACAATTTCAGACATGAGATGATGTAGTGTGTCCTTTAAAAATATAAAAAAATTATACTATTTTGAGGTGCATTAATTTCCTCTTCTGCTAGACACTCAGAATGTTTTATTGACACCAACCAAATGTTTCTCCATTAATTTTTCCAGAAAATCGTTTTGGAATTTTTTGTTGTACGCACATCAATGATTGTATGTGCTGTTCATATACTGTATGAGTGTGTACAGGTTTTGTAGTGATATTACAGTACAAAAAAATGAAAGCTTTCAATCCAATGTACATGAAGGAATCATAACGCCATTCGGTTGTGTGTCCATGTATATTGTTACATGGATCATTTGTATGCTACCCAGGCAAAACTAATATTGTTGATAGATATTTCTGCACCAGTGAACAACACGATGGTTGATTGCTCTTTCATTATCCAAAGTGGCAATGGACTTTATCTGTTGTTAACATGGTATGCCAAATTGAATTACTTTGTTGAATTATTTGTGTTAATGGCTTCATGTAATGCAGCATTTGTATTCTGCCATGGTTTCATCTTGCACAGAAGGGTGTTGAATATTTCACAAGCATACATGTACATAAGAACACACTTGACACATGTTGAGTTCAATCAGCATATTTTTTTCCTATTGAGATTGAGATGAGTAAAAGTTTGGTGATTGAGATATGAACACAATATAATGTACATGTATGTAAGATGGTTTATTCAAGGGTGAACATTCATACTCTGATAAACCACATTATGACAAATTATTTGATTGTACTTTTTGCTCATATTGTAGCGGAATCTATTCCATTTGTCAAGAAATGTTCACACAAGCTGTTCATGTTGCCAAAGTTTTTGTAATTTTGTGCGCTTGACAGAAAAGTTAGCAACACTAACTGGGATTCATGAATACAGGGATTGGAATGCATGTACCAACTTAATGACTCAACATGTATGAGTACAATATGATGTTACCCTCTGATTATTCCTTGAATGAAAAATAAAAACATTAAAGATGGTAATTGGTGATGGTGATGGTAATGATGGTGATGTTAATGGTGTTGGTGATGGTAATGGTGATATAATAAAACCATTGGGTCTCTATGCGCATATTAAAGAGGGGAACAGTAAATATGAGTTGGGATGCATACTGAGACAGGTTAGAGAAAGAGGAAGAATGTAAGTTTGAAATGAGAGTGATATTGCAGTGAGCATTTTAGTGGAGCATTGACTTATGAATTTAACCTTTATCCTTTTACATTTACAATTTGATGTGTGTTTGCATGCCTTTTGTTCTCTCTGAAAAAACACGAAAAAGAGCCAAATTTGTTTGTTCACACAGTGGCATTCATGGTAGCATTTCATTGCATTCTTCCTTGTCCTCTCTCTACAGGCATCCCAATCACAGATAACGGGAAGCTCGGAGGAAAGCTGCTTGGGATCGTGACAGCCCGGGACATTGACTTTCTGAAGCCCGATAGCTATGGCATGTCGCTGTGCTCCGTGATGACGCCAAGGGAAGAGCTGGTCGTTGCCCAGGCCAACGTCACGCTCAAAGAAGCTAACCTTCTCTTACAGAAGGCCAAGAAAGGTATGTGGAACATGGAACATTTTTATTTGTGTTTATTATTGTTAATAGTTATGATTTCAAATAAAGGGAAACTGAAGACTATTGGAAAGGGTTTCAGGGATGAACAACCATCTCGGCAGCTTTCTAGCTCAGTTAGAAGAGCTGCGGTCTAACGATCCCGGCAAAGCCCGGTTTCTTTGACCATTTTCATACCTTTTTTTTTTTTAGTAATAAATTAAAATATTCATAACTGAATGAATTGCCAATAAACAAATAAAACAACAACAATAACAACGCATGTATAGTGATACCTCTTAGAAAGGATGCAAGTTTCTATTGGCATGTACATGTAGTTTGGCTAATGATATCACTCAAAGCTAGTGTGAAGTTTTGATACAGTCCATCCAGATCCAGTAGTCAATAGGTTAGAAAAAATAATTTGTTTAAATTCTCGAGAAGAATGAACTGGCGTTGATAATCTCCCAGACAGATCGGAAGAAGCATAGGGACTTCCCCTGGCTTCCAAGAACTCCCAAGAAGCAGCTTAGCTATATAGCATTAATATGAGTTGATATACACATTAAAACATGTCATTTTAAAATCTCAGGTAAACTGCCAATTGTGAACGAGAAGAACGAGCTGGTGTCGCTGATCTCCCGGACGGATCTTAAGAAGCACAGGGACTTCCCGCTGGCCTCCAAGGACTCCAAGAAGCAGCTGCTATGCGGTGCAGCCATCGGTACCAGGGAAGACGACAGGCCCAGGCTGGATCTCCTGGTGCAGGCTGGTGCTGACGTTGTTGTCCTGGTAGGTTTCACAATATTAAGTGATTTTATTAAGTTGGGTTGACATGCAGCTCCACCATCAATATCTCGAAGTAGAAAATGACGTGGAAATGACCAGCATATTCCTGGTGATTCAAGAACATTTTCAGCAAATTAAACCCCAGTTACACAAAAGCGAGTTCAAGCTGTCCTATTTAATAAAAAAAAGACAAATTCAAAATTTCAGAGAAATTAAAGAAAAATATCCTTTTGCGTTCATTCTTACATCAAATGTTTGAGGAAACGTGAAAATCGCACCGTCCCCCCCCCCCCCCCCTTTAGAAATTGTGTACCTATGGCCGATAAAAAAGTAACACTACTAGGGAAGAAACTTGCTTAATAATCTATTCTATGATTGGTTTATCCCTGACAGGATTCATCACAAGGAAACTCAGTCTTTCAGATCGGCATGGTGAAGTATATCAAGGCAAAGCACCCTGAGCTACAAATAGTTGGTGGAAACGGTAAGTATAGGACAAACATATCATTAAGACCATCTATTAGGCAACGCTCGACATTAACGCTTGCCCGATTGCCCGGGGCAAGTAAAAAAGTCACAACGAAAAAAAAAGCAATCTTCCGATTCATTTTGCTTCATATTTTTGGAGCGCATTATCGTAACTTTGTTCGCTAATTTTGGGATGAAAAAAGTGAAATTTCAATATTTTTTGCATCACATTCTTGAAGCGCATTAGCGTAACTTTGTTTATTAATTTTGCGATGAAAATCGTCATATTCGTGGAGCGCATTATCATTTCTTTGTTCACTAACTTAGCGATGATAAAAACGAAATTTCAATATTTTTTGCGTCATATTCTTGAAGCGAATTAG
>JAUELG010028973.1:0-7500 GCA_031471515.1 Dendraster excentricus | reverse complement strand
CTCTACGCAATCGTGAATTAGCTAGCCAATTGTGATGCGTCCTTCAATAGTACGTATTTTTCTGGAAATATCCTTTTCTGAACTTGTTGATGGAATGGACTACAGATGTTATTTCATTAAATAAGAATATATTGTGGGTGATGGAACCCTTTAATGCAATTTCCTCTGGCGTGTGCGTCTTTTGTCTAAATATCATCCTTCCACTGTACATCAACAAGCGATTGAATGCTTCGCTGCCCAAAATGACATGTTTTGCTCGACATTTCAAATGATAATGTTTTCCAAAATGTTGCCATGTCCAAAACTCTAGGGGCTCATACGTCAAGTAAGATTAAAAATAAAAGCCAAGTTGTGAATGGGCAAGTTATGAATCAATCGTAACTGATATTCTAATTCAAATCTCAAGTTATTTTTTATAGCAGTTGGAAAGAGCCAACATCTGTATTATAACTGGCATTATACCAATCATTATCATACCGAGTGACAATCGGTATAATAAAGATTGAGTGCTGGCGCACAATGCGTCCGACCGGTCGTATTCTTCCCAAATAACTTATCATCATAATATTTCCAGTTAGTTGCCTTTCAGAAATTAGTTCTTCACCACCTCATGAAGGATAACAATATTTTCATAATCCAAATCCTATCCCAGTTGTCACCCCACGTCCCATATATATCTATACGCCAATGACGGTCGTCTTGTAATTGAAAATTTCGTTTCGCATCGCTGATTTCTTTGAATGCATGCAGCCTTGGCGGAAAACGTATACTCATTTCCCCCGCATATGAAAATGAGAAATGTCAATATTGCAAATCATTGTATACGTAGGCGAACAACGGAATTCGGGACTTCAGGAACATTTTTTTCCGGGAACATATTTTCATGAACTTGTTGATGGGATGGACTAATAACTATGTTACCTTTCATTTGTAAGAATTAATTTCATGGTGGTACTCTTTTTAGTATCCATTATCCAATCATTGTAAATTGAACTTTCATAACAAACCACCTGTTCATATTGAGATGCATAATGCTTGAATTATTATTATTCACCTGTTCATATTGTATACTATTTGATGTCCCTCTCTATTGGCTGCTATTTATCAACAAGATTGACTTCATAACTTGTTTGATGTTTTGTATCCTGTATATATGTGTCACGGCCTTGCTGAAAAGCAGCTTTTTAGCTGATAGCAGGCTTTTTACCGTGAATAAATAAACTCAAACTCAAACTCAACTCCAAACAATATCGCACTCATACACATAACTAAAATACACACATGAAGAGCTTCCTACCAAAAGGCGCCTGCTTCAGTTGTCGAGGAAAACGCGCTTATTTGCCCAGCTGTCTACACGTGCACTGCCTATTGGAATATGAAAATAGAATATTCTATAATTATTATACCGAGTAATTTTTCGAAAAATATGCATTCTTAGCTTTGGTAGGTTAGCAAATAATATAGATATTTTGTTAACTAGAATTTAATGAAATGTCGATTTAGCGCCTCTTGGAACTGAACTCTACATAAAAACGCACAATCATGCACATACACATATTATAAACACACGCATACACAGCGATCACATACATACATACATGTATTCCCGAGACAATTAGGAGCATATACATTTTTAAAAAACTGCACAGCACAGAAACACTCACACACTGACATTTTAAAAAGATAATAAACAAGCGGTGATATCAAATATTATATTTTTGTTTTTGTTTTATAAAAGAAACACAAAATATATTTCAAAGTACTGAATACAAAAAGAACACGATGGTACGGAAAGAATAAAAATAAGCATCTTCGTCGTTATATCAAAAGTTAATTTCCACAGTTACTATATTGTATTGTATGTTCCATTGAGAAAATACAGCCCTTCTATTTAAACATACGGTGATCGCTCCCGTGCATGCATTTTTATCAAACGTTGAACATTACGAGCTATATTATTGATTGTCACATTGTTTTCGTATGGGAATTATTATCATTACAATATATACGTGTAAAATACATACGGCAAGGTCTTATTGGAGTCTCCATGCGAAGTGTGATTTTCCCTCAACCGTTTTAATTACGTCTGTGGTATTCAACTGTTATAAAAAAAATATATATATATTAATTTCCATAGCAGAAGACTGTGATGTTTTTGTGGTATATGCGAAAATAATGTTTATATTATTTTTGGGGAACATATTAGATTATGCAAAATTGACAAAGGATAGGTAAATGCACTCTTGGGTATTCATGAGTAGAACGACCATGTTAAAACAATGTCATATGGCCGGATAATGAGCAAAACTGCAAGAGAGTGTATTTGATTCAAACTAATTACATGTAGTAAATCAATATAAAGGGGAAGTTTAGTTTTGGTAGAGAGGGCAGGGCGCTGCACATCACAATTCTTTTGTGAGGTAGTGAAAAACTGAGTGTCGAATTTGAGAGAGCACGCAATTTTAATGGCAGAATAAACTTTATTTCGTCGAAATCGACCCAGAAACGGCTGAAATATCCATGTAAATTTGAGGCCCAAATAATTAGATGTCTTTTTTTTCCAAAACATATAAATAATGCATGCACTTTTTCACAAATTTTCAAGATCGTTTTTTTTTTATTATTATTTGTTGATGATTTTTCTATTTAATCATTATTTCAATAAAACATCACATGTATAATTTTGTATGGAAAATGGTTTAAACGGATGCCTTTTCAGGAGCGCCCTCTTGTATTCAAAATGGCTCTTTTTGAATGATAACATGCTTTTTACTTAGTCATTTTGCAAGTGTGTATACTTTTCGAGCATGGTGGAGTTATTTCTATTAGTTTATAAGGTTGCTGTCCAAGTTTGGTTACTTAAGTTCTGCCTTACAAAAACTAAACTACCCCTTTAAGCATTTAGTCCGATATACAGTTGCAAATTAAGATCATAACACGGTCTGGGTCTCTGATAAAGATCACACTTAATTAAGACTGATATCACAGAAACACCAATAGTCTCTGTTACATTCTACGGATAACTGGGATCGTCTGCGATTGGTTGCGATTATCTCCAAATTAGTTCTGTTTTGAATGTCTCAGGCTTGGCACGGCACCAAGGTGAGTTGCGCTGATGTGCTATAACCTTGTGCGATAACCTTACACGACACACTGCTTGTATGTACGATTGTCTGCGATGATCAGCACACTTTAATGGCCTGCGATCGTGGCCGATTGCAAGCATTTCCGGATTTGAGACGGTATCTGTTCTTACTCAAAATAGTCCTCGGAGGGTGAGGTTTATAAGTTGCTTGTCCCGTTTCAGAATCCCGTTATCATATTACCGCGCCCGATGTTTCAATTGTCACGCACCCCGCCAAGTAGGCATACATGAGATCACTGATGTTATGGCGGGTTTTAAAACGAACACATACATGTAGTTAAAAAAATATAAATATATAATCTCTCTATTTACAACACAGTCTTCTCAAAGAGTTTTTTGTAGTTCATTATTCCCATCATGGTGGAAACGCTACTCTACCTATTACCTATGTCTCCCATGCTGCCGCGTGAGTAAAGAACAGAAAAAGAAGTACAGAGATAAGCACGCGAGTAAGGTGTTGATGTGCGGTGACCGCGAGATGGCGCCGTTTCCCAACTCCACAGATCCATCTTGGAGGTCGAGGGCGACTACCGCATTGCTAGCATCCAACTCGTCTTCCAAAGCCGCTTCTGCAGGCGGCTCAGTTGTTGACGCTCCATCTGAAGATAATAAATGGAATGAAAATGAAAATTTTAGCATACAATTCGAATTTAATAAGTCTCCAACGTTTCATCAGAAACAATACATAAAATAAGCAAGGCTCGACAATTGCGGCGGCACTGGCCCGGGCCAGTGTGGCATTTGGGACAAGCAAAATGTATATAATTTAGCGTTCAAGTCGTTACAATGAAATCGTATAGAAAGTATGCAAGTGATTTCAATATAAAAACAATAAATTATGTATTTTCTACCTACATAATGCAAATATGTAAATAAATAGTAGGCTACCTAAACAAGATGTTCGAGATAGTGTTGCTTATTTCACACACCTTGGTCTAGTCTCCAGTGGTCAAAGCTCAGACCTTGAACAGATTGCTAATTGATATGGGTTCGAAGCCTATTTTGTGTCTCCCAGTTTGTGACCAGTGTAGCGAAGTAGAAGAGGGTGAGGGATGTACGCCAATGGACCCGAGCCTACTGTATCCATTACTCATTGAACCCGTCTGTCAACTGTCATGACCAATCATAGACCAACCAACCAACCTACCCAGAACCGATCAAATAACCAGAGATTTTCTCTTTACCCCAAATTATTCAAACATCCATCCAACGAAGCAGTGTAAGGTGTTTTCGTAAACGTATGGGAGAGGGGTCCAAACCAGGCCAGTGAAACCATTGACCATTACTGATTGAACCCCCCTGAATATGTAAACCCAACCAACAAATTGACTTTATTTTATGCTGCGTTTACACCATCTCCCCAGCGACCACGGCAGCCCCGTTTCAGGCTACCATGGTCAAAACTGGATGGACGTGACAGCGTGACGCAACGTGGAGGGAACGGCATGGGCAAGACAAAACTTGAATAAAGAGGACAACATTTGCCAAGATCTCACAGCACACTACGTTTTGGCAAACGAGGCTGCCGTGGCGCTGCGGGGATATGGTGTAAACGTAGCATATTATTTATGTATTCAAAATATGCTCAAAACCTACCACATCCGTCCATCGGGTGTGCCTGGCACTTCAAGACTCCCGCGAAGCAGTAGCACGTATTGCAGTCTATGTAGATCCACCGGCCATGGGGCACTCGGCCACAGCTGCTGTTGTAGCGGTAGATCTCGCAGTACCGACCCATGTACTTCGGCGGGCAGTAGCAGAAACTCTTGAGCAGGCGAATTCCGCCATTTTCACAAGGTCTTGATGGTTTTCGAGTAACTAAAGAATAAAATTAAGGAAAATGAGTGTTAGATAGCATGGTAAGTAGTAACATGGGGCTTATCAAAATTAGGTATAAACTGCTTTTGTATAGCGGTTGATTTCGCAGTAACCGTCTCATGTACCTTGGACTTGGAGGGCAGTATCTCCTGAGCAGACAAACTTCCACCATTTTGACACGGCCTTGGTGGTCGACGGGTAAATTTACAAGGTATATGGAGTTGTCAATTGCATGAAAGATGGCATAGATTGTGTTTTATAAACAAGAGGCCCAATGTCAATTAAATATTTAAATAACTGCCGGTTGTCATAACGGTAGATATCGCAGCTCTATCGTCCCTTGATCTGCACTTCGGCGTGCAATTTAGCAACAAAACAAAACTTGAGCTGACCAATCCCGCCATTTTAAGACGGTCTTGGCAGTCGACGGGTAACTACAGAAAACCAAAGCACTATTCTGCAAGAATTGAAGTTTCAACTACTTTGCTTTAGTAAATTGAAACTACGTGACTTATCATCGTGAAAAGCAACTTATGGAAATTTCCAAGAAATTGGTTATCACTTTATCACACATTGACAAAATCCGTCGCACTTGGCAGTGCCAGGTACGCATCTTTTTGTTTTCTTTCTTTTTTTTGTTTTTACTTTTCTTTAGATTACTCACCTACGCAAAAGGTAGTTACCCAGTCATTCCTACCCCAACCCCCTCCATTCCTCCTCTTTCCCCTTAATACCACGGTAAATGTTTACGTTGATGGAACTACCCATCCCGAAAATTCGTTTATCTCCCCCTTTCTTATTTTGCAATTACCTCATACTTCAGTACCCCCACTTTCTCCTGTTACCCCCCTCTTACGGGGCACAATCCTTACCAGTCTTCAAATGCATTATAGATAAGCCCTTTCATTGACTAAAGCCATTGTTCGGGTGGTGTAGAGGCTCAAAAAATAAATCCCGCTTTTGTAGGGGGTAATGTCCATGTACACAATCGAAGCCTTCTGCGAATGAACTTGGTTTCAGGCTTCAGTACAGTCAAATCAAAATTACAGTGGAAAGGGTATCACGTAAAGCACATATTATATAACACTGTCCTCACATGTTATGTGAGCATCCAAACTGACAATCGTGAACTTTGCGCGCGTAATGCAATGTTCCACATGGCGCGGACAATTGGTTGATGCTTTTTCACGACGAAAGTTTATGATTATATTGCGACGTCAGTCATTTGATGAACAAATTTTACTTATTGCAATGAAAATGTTGGTTAAACATTTATGCATTAACTTGATTAAATACAATCGGTTTCTTAAGTGAACCAAGAATTTTGAATGTAAACGAATACTTTTAAATGCGTCGCTAAACATGATAGTTACGTTCAATTTCAATTACATTATATTTAACTGTTCCCATTTTCCACAATCTTTCACCCACCTGATTGACCAAAACATTTTAAAATAATATGCAGTATGATCTCTTCTTTTTTTAAACGTAATACATCTACAGCTTATGTTCTTAGTTTGAGAACAAACGAGTGTATATATGTTACGTAGGTAATGTTCCATAATTTTGTACAGTTGACATACTGCTTTGAACGGGACAACGCTATAGGCTAGCCTGTAATTTCTTGAAAAAACGCATTCAAGTATGCATCATGAATAAAAGACTTTACACAATGGTTCTGTTACAGGTGCAGTTATGATTGTTTTCCGAAAATCATGTAATATACCACATTCATTTTATTAACCAAGCGAAGCAATAAGAAAACCATTGCACTTTTATGTTGTTAATTAAATTATGTGAGGGACCCAAATTTAAAACGCACTAAGTTTCTGGCCTACTCCCCATGTTTTGTACACAAATGTTTTATTTCTATTTGCAGTTTTATTCATAGTGACAATTTCTTAATTACCCAAACATATAATATAATAATACATGCATGTTTTAAAAAGATGAATTCTTCAAATCATAATTTATGTTGCACTCAAATGAAGGGGAACATATTTTGAGAAAGTAAAACAAATTGAAATGTAGTATTACGTATAGGGAGTTGTCCAAAACTTTGCCCCGAGTGTGTGGCCGATTTTGCTCAAACTTTGAGAGTTAGTGCATGGAATAAAATGTCATACCTTCTGCGACCTCCGTTCTCTCCGTGGTCGGCTCGGCTCTCTCCCCCGACACCAAAATCTCCAGACTAGCCAAGGCGATCTCCCGTTGACCGGGTGTCCGGTTGGGGCGTCGGTCGACGCCAACGGAAAGGTCAGCTTGAACGACGCCGAAATCATCATCCATGTCACCGCGACGTCCTTCTAAGGACGATGCGGGGCGTCTCGAGAGGCGGTCTAAGAGCCTAGCAGTTTTCACTGATTGTTTTAATAGGAGAGAAACAAGCAGATATATTAAATTAGAAATGTTTATAATTGAAATATCAATTGAGAACAGTTCGCTAAGATGTATAAGATGTTTAAAGGGATAGTTGAGTTCTGGTAGAGAGAGTAAAGTTTTAGTCAAACTGAATTTTAGTGACTGAAATCTGCTAG
>JAUELG010028861.1:783-18343 GCA_031471515.1 Dendraster excentricus | reverse complement strand
GACCTTTTTCACAAAAGGTACAGAACCTGAACGCGACGTGAACGCGACCGTGACCGTACTGTTCGTACCAAGCCGTTAAAACCAGAGTCATCAATATTCCTTATGCAATCATTCATGGTAATTATGTATATCATGTTGACATAGAATGCGTGCAATATTGAGATTTCCATATAATCATTTCTAACTGATTAACGATTTAGTCATAAAAAACTATTAATACTTTTTAAAACAACAAAGACGATAATCATTATTTGCATATTATACAACTAAGCATATCGCGAGTCAATGTGCCATTTTTAATAAATGTCACGCTCTTACATATTTTGTTTACTGTACAATATTTATCCAACAAAATGAATAGAATCGTAAAATTTCACAGCTCAGCATTAAACATCCATTTCGCCGATTTATACGAGAAATTACTCGTGTGCTTTAAGAGAATAAAAATTGACTACCGAGCATGACACAATTTTGGAGAATCATCAAAACAATTTGATATAATATGACACTTATTTTTGTACATATTCATAATACATTATTGAATCACAAACTGAAAAGTATATTCAAACATCACTACGTTATCCCCTGGTATACATTAGGGGAATACAAATTTTACATAATATTTGCAAAATGGACAAAATATAAACAACTACGGAACATGTACACAACAAATTCAAATGCACAGAGAAAAACCAACAATAAGTCCTATATCTAAAATGAAATTAATTGAAATACAAATTACTTACCAAACATCAACAGCGTTAGCAAACATGTAAATCGCAATAGTAATAGAACATTAAAGTTGAAAATAAAAAGAACCAGCAATAGCCCAACAGGCCGGTAGAGACAAGTCCTTACACAATATCATCATATAAATAATATAATATTACCATGGGAGCATCATACAATATTACGATTTATACAATATAATCATAATACAATATTTACAATGTGCAGCATATAAATACAATATTTCCATAAGTAATTTTTCAAATATATATTTACAAGCGGTAGAATCATTCAATATAATTTGCTAGGATATATTTTTTTTTAATTTGAAAAAAAAGTGTTACGTGAGTTTTTATCGTTCAGATCATAAGAGAACCTTTCAAAATTATACTATTTGCATATATGGAAGGAATTTTATTTTCATTGGCTTATAATTCAAGTTTTTTGTTTGTTGTGTATTATTAAAATGCTCATCTTTAGGACACTAATCAGTAACAGTAAGGAGCAGATTGTGATAAACATTTTAGATCCAATCGCAAATTGATACAATTTATAGATATCGAACATTTGCAAATTACGAAATAAAGGACCAGTGTGTTATTTTCGTCCTTTAAAGCATATTGCACAAATTCTTTCTTTAGCAACAAAAGGACATGAATTCCCATGATAATATACAGTAAGAAACCAGTTCAATTCTATGTTGTGTATAGCAAATACACAGCTACAGCACATATACAATCAAATGCCAGGCACATAGATGAAGACGATGAATATTCGGCTAGTCATTAACACGCATATAGACAACTTAAACCCTGTGATCATAATGAAGAGCTTAATTTAAAAAGGTACTAAATCCACTGGTTCAAATATGGAGAAAATCAGTTGTGTTTGTCAACTTTGTACATAAACCTTTGCGAATATAAAATTAAACATCTCGATTATGATTGTGTAATTTGTCTAAGATGTAGATTTCCGGTTAGCCATGCATGTATATAACTTATCAACGTGCTGATATCGTAATTATGAAGAGTGAATTGACGCCGTTTGGAACTCCTCATAAGATAATTCATGTACAGTCACGTATGAATACTTGATTTCTATATACACATAATCATATTATACTCACGACAATGTTTAATGCGATCATTATCATACATATATATATATATATATATATATATATATCAATTTAACTGAGGATAATTGGATAAATAAACAAATTTTCCAGGGTATGAATATTTTCTTTGTGAGCGAAATATGTAAGTTCTTATTCAAATACTGCTAATAGATTTGTGTACATGCTAAACTACATGTGTAATCTTTCGAGAAATTAATCCAATCCTGAACACATACGACATATCAAAAATGCCATATTCTTCGTAATAATACAATATATACATTTATATATTATGAAAACTTATATCACACTAATTATTTACATAAATACAACACAATTTTCTCTACAAAGTGAATCAATGTCAAACAAAATAACTAGAATTAAAGACCGCTTTTTTGAATAAGCAACGTTTACATAGTCCTGTTGTCTTAGAAAATAAGATAAGTAAAACAAAACTATTATGATATCCGATGACTTAATTGCGTATATGGTGTAAAAAAGCCAACATGGCGGTGGTTCCTTAATAATAACCCACATTCATATAAGGCTACTGCTATCTGCAAATGTCTTATTTATAAATGATCTACTCCATCCAACTTACAGTATAACCGCACGCAAAATTGCAACATATTTTAAAATTATTCTGAAAAGATCACACAATCAATTTTTTTTCAATCATACAGCAAGCCAATGGTAGTTTGTATCAATGGACGCACGTATGATAAACAGTAATACAAATCTGAAAGAACATAGTGTATGTTATGTCACATATCAAATAAAGGCACATATGACAGAATTTGGTAAATATACAATCTGACTTCTAACCTGCATGTTTCGGTCCCTGTGATACATGTTGTAATGTATTTATGTTTATACTTTCATCGATACACTCGTGAATGTAAACATAACTTAAGTCATACTTGAGTAATACTTCTAAACATGTTGTTTTGGTCACAGAGGAACCACCGGGTAAATGTTTTACTTAGTATGTTTCCTGAGTAGTTAGATATGTGTTGTAAAGTAGTAGCAAAACGTCTCTTAATAAACGTTTACACCACGATGATCGTATAAACATATGAATAACGATATATCAAACATAAACACAATTTTACATTTACTGCACTAAACGTTGATTTTAACGAAATATCTAGATATATGTAATATCACGACATGATACTCTACGTCATACATGTATGTTTCTTGAGAGATTTATTAAATATATACAGTACATTAAATACACGTTCTAATTATGATGGGATTTACATGAGAAAGAAACGTGCATTAATAACGCTTTAATTACAAGCATGATTTTCTTTAAATGATTACAACCATATATTTTTTGTATGATGATACAGACAACGACCAAGCATTTTCATTATAAGCATTCATTATATTACAGGCGTTTGTTATGTACTGTACGACAAAACTTAAATGTAAACGTGTTAATAGATACTCATATGTGGACAAACGATATTGGGAATAATCAAAATAATAGGGAAATTAGACAGACCTAACGCCATCAGCCTCCAACAAGTGTGTATTTCATAGTAAAATATGATGCAATTACACCCCAAACAAAATTTGCAGAGAAGTAATTGAACATATTATATCAATATTTGTATACGGGTTTCAATACTCATGGGACACAGTATATTTTAAAGCACATTAGACAAATGAATTTCGCAGATTGTTCAAGGGGAATATTAAAAAATCATAAATAACATGCATAGCTCACGTAATGAATAACAAACACGTTAATGATTTTATTAAGCTCATGCAAATGGTTCTGTTGATAATTATCTGCCATTGCTGAACAATCACAATTAAAACTCGTCTGGGTTGCATACAGTTTCAGTTTACTTTCCTTGGTGATACGTTCTAACATTTGTGTTTAACCTTGCTTAATTAAGCGTCTTTCTGAGTAATGGAAACTACACAACACGACGTTAACAAACTGATGACAAGTAAACTTTCCTGGTCAAAAGACTGCTTTGACAATAAAACATTTGGAAAAACACATCAATGATTTTCAGGGCCCTTATACTAAATAACAAATGTTTAAAAAACAATGTCAAAGCTTTTCTTGAGGAATGTAAAAAAGTAGGCTAAAATGCTTTTGATTTGATTTGTTTTCTTAGTTTTGAAGGATGTACACAGTGATTCATGGGCTTGGCAGAGAAGCCTGAGAAATGAGTAGCCCCCGTCATCCCTCATTGATATTTAAGGGATATTTAAATAATTTGGGCCGCAATGTAAATAAAGGTTATTGAACGAAGTAAAAAACAGCAGCGCTGAAATGATGACTGCACATAATCCATCGGTATTCTCTTTTGATAAGGCTTATATACAACAATTCCCAACAGTCAACATGTAATGTATTTTTTTTTTATATCTAAATATCTCTGAGATTTTTACCTCTGGCTCTGACATCTTTATCACTGACATTTCTACCTCTGACATCTTCATCACTGACATTTTTACCACAGACTGACATTCCTACACCGAGCCAACAATCTTTACTAGGTATTTATGATGCGGTGTATTATTCAAGCATACGAATCATTATTACGTGTTAAAGAATTCTACACATGCAATATACCATGAAGGAAACTAGGAATGATACGACATGAACAGGTGATACAGGGATAAGAAATCAAAGAGGTATGGTGGTGTAGAGCAACCAAAGTTGGTGGGGTTAATGAAAGTGAGAGGAATACAACCGTTGGTTATGTGATGGAGGACGAACAGACATAATGATGTATCGAATATTAATGGTGTGTGAATACTATTAAGGTAAACAATGTGTTCAGCTTGTCATGTTGGGAATGAACCCGGGATCACAACATAGAATATATGTACCTAATAAACCAATGCCCACTTTAAAAAGTAGGCAGTATGTTTGTATGTGTGAAACAGTAAGAACGCGTGATGTTGATTGAAAATCGGTGAATAAGTTATATATGTTATGAACTAATAAGCATGAGAATATACATCATGATTACTAAATCGAAGCGAATAAAATCATACAGTATAATGTATAGGACTGTTTATATATCTAACTGTACACAAATTGTAAAACATCTCGTTAACTGCAGCATAACACTGTACTCGTTGCTTGTTGCCGGGATAGATGTCACACCGTAATTTTCACTGCTCTTTGGATATTGTTAACCCACCAGCATCGGATTTCTCAAGGGCATCCTGAAGGTCATGTCGATGACCACCAGTTCGCGTTTTCCAGTCTGCAAGCACCTTTCGTACAGCTCTACTGAAGTCGTTGTTAAAGCCAGTTAAAGTGGCCTCGGCCCCGTTGTAGTCAATTTTGTTAAGATGCCGACAAAAACGGTAGAACTGCTTGTGAGGGAAATTCTCTGACAGTTTGTCAAGGTCGTCCTCAGTCACGAGCTCGGGAGACCTGTGTGGAGTCTGCCGTTAATATTTGTGACTTGTCGGAGAAAGTGTGTTCACAATTGCTCAATATGGCTACATAATTGAATCGCCATACTTCTGTACAATGTTTTTTTTTCAACATGTAAGGTAAGTAACTATATTCCTTAGAGATGACATTATTATCATAATACAATTAAGTCAAGTGAGCAACGAATATTTCGATTTTCTCGGAATTTAACCCGAGATCTCCAGATTGCTCAATTGATACCTTCTAAATACCCACTTACAGTGATATTCACAGGTGTCATAGTATCCTGGATGAAGCCCAATAGTTTAACAAAAAAATAAGAATACAAGGAAAACGGTTGTGTACACATTAAAAAATATACATAAGGTTTGCTACCCTCTCATTACAACAACGCTTTGTCACAGTAGCTCATGAAAATCCATTTCAACGCTGGCAAATATCTATTTATTATTCTCAAACTGTATTTTTTACCGTAGAGCCCAGTAAGGAATTTTCGATGAAATGCCCCAACTTATAATTAGTCACAAACCGGGGTTATACGTTATCTCGGACCCACTCTTGAACACCACGTTTATCAGTATTAATTTTTATATTTCCTACTTACCCATTGAGAGGAGTATCGTATGTGGCTGCACCAACCGTTGAGGATTCAGCATCTATGAGGTGTACATAAGGCACAATAACAACGTAATTGTTAATGAATGCGACAATTTATAATTACCACTTGTCCTATTTATGAAATATTGCGTGTCTGTTAATGTTAATCTTATTTAGGTATCAACATGCCGTGTCAATGAAATGGCAAATGGATACTAATGATAAGCTAATCATATTTTGCTTTATCGATATATTATTTCGCGTGCCAGCTACAAAATATGCCGCATCTATAAAAAAAAATATATATATATATATTATTCTAAATGGGAATCTTAAACGTGTAAGTGACAACTACATTTCCATGCCGAAAATAGTAGCGAGTCGTTACATCTATCTCAAAGTTTCATGCTATAAATAAGTTCTGATACGAACCCAATTACACTATGTACACAAACTTTACCCGTACGTGTGTATCCTGTCCTAAAATCAATGTCTCTGGTCATTTCCTGCTTCAGCAGCAACGATAAACGACTATCGTCTGGGCACTGGGTCAAGTCGAGGGTGAACGTCTCGTTCATGACGACTAGTCGACACAGATCTTTGTAGGGTACAACCTAAAACAAAAATTAAAGGAACATCAATATAAAACTATATACGTTCAAAATAATCCGTAATATAAGGGAAATTGAGCGTTCCTATTGTTTGATTACCGATGCTTAATCCAGTATAGGACACGTTAGTACACCTGCTAACGTGCACCATAGCATGGTGCATGTGTGTACAACTTCCCATAGAGAGCCAAACAACGCGTGGCTATGAAGTATATAACGTCAAATCGTCGGAAAATCGTCAGTAAAAGTGAGAATAATCAAAGAGCTTTCTGCATTGCTAGTGCCACACAAAGCAATACCAAACCACATACCATGCAATTTACGAAACTGCCAACATTTATTTACTGTGGAGCATGCAATTTACAAAACGAAGCATTTTCCATCTTTGTCTAATCACTTTCGTAAGTCTATAATTCGCTAAACAATGCAACAATCTTCTTGTCCTCACAACCGCGAGGTTAATTCAGGTATATCAATATGATAGCAAAACCAGTTCCTCCATTACAAGTCTTATGTAACAAATAGTTCATGTTTCTTGTCGTTTATTATTCAAAAATACACCTGTACATTTTTAATTTCTCTCAGCCTCGAGGCAATAATAACGCACTCGAGAAATTTGAAATTAATTGGTGTCTATTCAGGTATATTCAACTCAAAACCAATTTTGCACCATTTATATAATGGTACACTTAATGACTATATACAAAGAATCAAGTGTTTCATACAATTGCATAACATATTTCGAAAATAGCAGGATACCTCAACATAAAAGTTCATGCAACGGGTAAAAAGTGTATATCGAATAAGTGGTCATACAAATTTTTTACTACACTACCTTTGTTGAGTCTTTATCAGCCGGCTTGTTATGCAAGGTGCAGGTGATAATCAGATCCTCTCTCGTTGTTGCGCTGACATCCAAAATCTCCGTTGTAAAAACAGGTTTCATCTTCAATTTCTCTTCCTCTTGTTCTATTAGCTGTAACACAAAAGAGATCCTCATTTCGACTATGGAATGATTTCCTACAATTCTACTATTAACATACACATATTAATTACTGAAACAAAACTGTTAACGATTACTTATTGCTGAACGGTAAATAGAGTAATCAAATAATCAACTAATTATAAGTTTGATTGTCATTATTCCAGAATATTAACAAAATGGAATCATAGCTTCCGTTTACTACCTACAACTGTTCATAGCAACATTCATTGGCAATACATTGGTTACACCACTATTTATATACATGCACTTAATATTTGCAATGTGCTTTATTTTTCCAAAATCTTTCGTCTCGACTTAATTTCTCGTCAATTGATATATGTTACCATTATTATGAATATGCAATACATGTGGATGGGAATGGATCTGTCAGTTATCATGAATACAGTAATACGTATACAGCATAATACAATTACAAATGTCTCAAATTTGCGGACAGCTTACCCGTGCATGTAAGCGCATGGCAAATTTAACGTGCATCTTGTAATAGTAAATTAGTTTGTCTTTCGAAAATTTTCCTAATTGATGTTACTTTAATTTCGCATGATTAACGTTCTGGACAAAAACGAATATAGTGGAAATCTTGTTCAGGTCATGCCATGACATGACAGTTTCTTAATGAACATTATTGTTATTGTGATTCTACAGTAGCCAGTAATTTTCGTGCGTATTGTAATGACAAGCTGACAATATGATACGACCACCTGCAAGTTTCCCTTTAGTCGATCGAACAGGCGCACGTGAAGAATCGGTCTACGGTCCTCTGGCAATTGGGTTGGAAGGAAGGGGAGGAAACAAATCCGCTTAGCCTCGACGAACCACGACATCACCCAATTCCAGATCCAGGAGAAGTGAGTCAAACGCAGTTCTACCCTGTCCTTGGTGAAACGGCATTCCGCAGTGTCATCCTGAGACCATGAAGATGCTGTGTGTTACGTACAGTGAACAATTGATTTCGTTATTCCATTTGGCAGATGAAGATAATAGGGGTATTGACCAATAGAGACCTCTAGTAATCATATATTTTCTGTTGGTTAAATGTTCTCTTTTGAAAATATTTACTACAAGAAGAATAAATACAACCGTGGTTGTTGTCGATCCGAATACCTTTTGGATCTTTTGACGTTTGAAATAATAGACCAGAAATTTTTTGAGATCGTATTGTATATTTTATCGCCGTTACTATTTTCTAAACAAATGATATACAAACGAAATCGGGCAGCTTATACATTTAGAATAACAGATACAACACCTACCAGATTCATCACCACTTTTTGTGAGCACCACACTCTCCACACTCTCCGGGTCAGTGAAGATGGCGCAGTGGGGCATCGAAACTGTGATAGGCTTCTTAAACCTCAGGCCCGATGGTAAACAGCGGATGCCAAAGTTGACCATCATTTCATCGTCGTCCAGGACCAGATCATCAGGCTGCTTCATCAATACCTCGATGAATATCTCGTGTGAAGATCCTTCTTCCAGAGCTCCAGGAGGAATATAGACAGTGACGTCACAATCATCGATGCTCAGTTCACCACCAAGATAGTCAAACGTCCCGCTTGCTGTGCCTAGTGATTGTACAGTTGCAAGATATGGAAATGGGTTTACAGTTTAGAGCTCCAGGTACAACACATTGGTCAGTGAGTCATTCATATTCTAGAGTGCAATACATAACTGTTGGTTAGCGTGGCACCAACACGACAAAAAAAAAACCTGTCAAGTAAAACATTGAGCTCATACTAGGTTGTATTCCTCAATACAACCTCAATGATTGTGGCATGTGTTAGTTCTGCAGTAACACGTAATTGCTAATTGAGATTATTTATCTGCCAATTAGTTTTTGTTGTAATGTTCACATATTACGCAGCTATATCTCGTATACCCCAAATTAAAGGTAGCCTGTTTTCAGACATGACATACTTTGGGGTTGTACTCTAAATTCTAAATTCGAATTTACACCAAACCATGAACACATACAAACTGTTCATGTATACAGACCTACACCGCCTCTATGGAGTACTCCTGTAAATAATTATAATTAAATAGGAAGCTATTTAATTTGATGGTAGTATGACTAGAAAGTTACGTAATGCAAATACCTGTGCCATGCTGAGGTTCAGTTCGGGATGAATACCTTACAAGAAGATAAACAGAAATAACCTTGTGTTAGTTTGTAGTCTCCAGGGAAAAAATGTCGGGACAAAAAATGTTATGTAGTGTTATGCTTGTATATTCATGTGTAGGAACTCAATATGATATAATTGTGTACCATGCAAACTCTTGTAAGGGGATCATGTGACTTGTTCAGCATTTCACGCGTGAGTATGCCAGACAACTACTATACTTTGTATAATACAAAATAATTAATACAATAATTTGTATAACCTCTGAAAGCATTGTGTCAGTAATCAAGTGGTAGATTATTCAAACATAACATATTCTTTTTAATTACCACTTTTTATACTATATTCAATTAAGAGCTGGCCAGTATCACATGTGTTTGTGTCTAACAAGCATGTGTTTTATATTGATGTGACATGTACAAACCTTTTGTCTTTCCTCGCTGGATCCCTTTCTGTTTCTATACTTTGTAAGTATTCTTCAACATAGACGTGACTATTTTGCGATGCATGCTGGAGGGGTGTCCATCCATTAACATCTTTAAGATTCCAGTCGGATCCTTGGTGAACGAGATACTTTACAACATCAATGTAGCCCCTTGATGCTGCTGCATGTAAAGCGGTCAACCCGCCACAAATCATCTGAGCACCTCCTTCAAAAATAAGTGCGGCCGACCCAGCATTATTCGCCTTGTTCACATCGGCCCCCTGATTTATCAGATATTTCACTGTATCAAGATGACCAAACAGCGACGCTGTATGCAGGGCTGTCCACCCAGCAGTGTTTGCATTGTTTACATCAGCCCCTTGCTTTATCAGATATATCACCGTGCCGATATGACCATTCACCGATGCAGTATGCAGAGCTGTCCAACGAGCAGTGTCTACCTTGTTCACATCAGCCCCTTGCTCTATTAGATATATCACCGTATCGAGATGATCATTTCCTGATGCCATATGAAGAGCTGTCGCCCCAGCATTAGTTTCCTTGTTCACATCAGCCCCTTGACGTGTCAGATATTTAACTGTATAGAGGTGACCATTCTGTGCTGCGGCATGCAGAGCTACCTGCCCAAAAGTGTCTACCTTGTTCACATCAGCCCCTTGACCTTGGAGATATTTGACAATTTCAAGATGACCATTCAGTGATGCGGCATGTAGAGGTGTCCATCCATATTTATCTGAACCCTTCACATCGGCCCCTTGATTCAACAGATATTTTACTACATCGAAATTACCATGTAGACATGCTAAAGATAGGGGTGTTGTCCCATTAATATCCCCCTTGTTCACCTTAGCCCCTTGACTTGTCAGATATTTAACTGTATTAAGATGACCATTCCGTGATGCTCCATGCAAGGGTGTAATACCGTCATCATTTTCCTTGTTTTCATCAGTCCCTAGCTCTTTCAAATACTTGACTGTATCGATATGACCTTCCAACGAGGCCATTTGCAGCGCAGTCCTCCCTTCATTATCTTCCTTGTTTACATTTGCCCCTTGACTTGTAAGGTATTTCACTGTATCGAGATGACCATCCTGTGATGCAGCATGTAAGGCTGTTACCCCATCATTATTTTCCTTGTTTACATCAGATCCTTGATTTATTAGAAATTTGACTGTATCAAGATGACCGGCATGTGATGCAACAATTAGTGCTGTGCTCCCAATACTATCAATCTTGTTTACATCAGCCCCGTGACTTGTCAGAAATTTGACTATATTGAGATGACCGTTATATGATGCGACATGTAGGGCTCTTGAACCTTCATTGTTTTCCTTGTTTACATCAGCTCCTTCACTTGTAAGATATTTAACTATATCAAGATGACCATTTTGCGATGCGGCATGCAGGGATGTTGTACCATCATTATCCTGTTTGTTTATATCCGCCCCTTGAAGTGTTAGATACTTAACTGTATCAAAATGACCATTTATTGACGCATCATGTAGAACTGTCAAACCATAATTAGTTGCCCCATTTACATCAGCTCCTTGACTTATCAGATATTTGACAGTTTCAAGATGACCATTCTGTGATGCGACATGTAGTGCTGTTACACCATTAACATCTGCTCTGTTTATGTCGGCCCCCTGACTTGTAAGATATTTGATTGTATCACAATTAGAATGTTGTGATGCGCAATGTAGAGCTGTTGCCTTGAAATGATTTTCCTTGTTTACATCAGCCACTTTGCGTGTCAAATATTTGACAGCATTGAGATGACCATTCGATGATGCGACATGTAGGGCTGTTGTCCCATCTTTATTTTCCTTGTTTACATCAGCCCCGTGATTTGTCAAATATTTGATTGCATTGAGATGACCATTCATTGATGCGGCATGTAGAGCTGTTGTCCCATCATTATTTCCCTTGTTCACGCCAGCCCCTTGACGTGTAAGATAGGTGACTGCATCGATATTACCAGACAGTGATGCAAAATGGATAGCTGTTGTCCCATTAACATCCTCTTTGTTTACACTTGCCCCCTGATTTATCAAATATTTGACTGTATCGAATTTATTATTCTGTGACGCGGCAAGTAGGGCTGTTACCTTTGTATTACTTTCCTTGTTTACATCAGCCCCTTGACTTGTCAGATATTTGACTATGTTAAGATGACCATTCAATGACGCGACGTGTAAGGCTGTTAACCCATCATTATTTTCCTTGTTCACCTGAGCCCCTAGACTTATCAGAAATTTTACTGTATCGAGATGACCATTTTGTGACGCCAGATGCAGTGCTGTGGTCCCATCATTATCTTCATTTTTTATATCAGCCCCATGGCTTGTTAGATATTTGACTATATCGAGACGACCGATCTGTGACGCAATACAAAGATATGTTTTCCCTTCATTATTTTTTTTGTTCAAATCAGCCCCTTTATCTGTAAGGTGTTGGACTGTATCGAAATGACCGCCCACCAATGCCGCATGCAGGGCTGTCATCTCATTATCATTTCCTTTGTTCACATCAGCTCCGTGACTTGTCAGATATTTAGCTGTATTAAGATGACCGTTCGCCGCTGCTGCATGTAAGGCTGTACATCCTTTGTTAGTTTCTTGGTTAACATCAGCCCCATGATTTTTCAAATATTTTACTGTAGCGAGAAGTCCATTCTGTGATGCGATGTTAATGGCTGTCCATCCATTATTATCCTTCTTGTTCACATCAGCTCCTTGACTAATCAAATATTTGACTGTACGAAGATGACCATGCTGGGAGGCGGAATGCAGGGCTGTCAAACCAGTATTAGTTTCTTTGTTTACAGTAGCCCCTTGACTTGCTATATATTTAACCGTTTCGAGATGTCCATTCTCTGATGCTACCTGCAGGGCTGTCCATCCACTATTAGTTTGCTTGTTAACATCAGCATCTTGACTAGTGAGATATTTGACTGTGCGGAGATGACCGTTCCTTGATGCAGCATACAGGGCAGTCTCTCCATCAGTATCTTCGTTGTTCACTCCAGCCCCATGACTTATCAGATGTTTCACTATGGCGAGATGTCCATTGTTAGATGCTGCAATCAAGGCTGTTTTGCCATCAGTAGCCTCTTTGTTGACATCAGCTCCTTGACTGATTAGATATTTCACTGCATCAAATCGACCATCCAGTGCTGCTATATGCAGGGCTGTTTTCCCATGAACACCTTTGATGTCAACATCAGCTCTGCGAATAATGCTTCCTTGCATTTTGTCGATACTTGATTCTACATGTATGGCTGTCATTTGATGCAGGTTAAAATTAGATGCTTTGTACAGTAGCGTCTTTTCATAAGAGCCATTCTTGTTTACATCACCCCATTGCTTTCTCGGATATATGAATTTTTGTTGATGAAAATTCTCTGACGCTTCGTGCTGAATTACCCAGCCCTGATATAGTTGGTCAATATTTAACCCCTCCATTATCATCGTACAATTTTTGCTTTTGTTATACGCTGCCTTAGTCGAAGATACATTAAGGTGATTGCCCCTAATTCTAGATTCCACCCCTGCCATGTTTATTTGTTATAATGTTCACATTATCTATTTAAAATGTCAAGTGTTTCGCTTGAATTTGATGAGTTTGCTCACCAAGATGTTTTTCAGTTCGCGCGTGATAGACACATGCAGTAGTATCGAACTATGGCACCCGCGGAAGTTCGCGTTAGACGTCCCTTTCAATCCGGTAAGGCAATTTAAATGCTTTTGATGTCCTGGTATAACGGCGAGGTAGTCACTCCCTGCCTTCTTGTGCATACATTTTTTGACAAAAATATCTAACTTTCGTAATATGTTCATCGCAGAATGACGGCTTGGCGTATTTTAAAAATAATTTAGGAATTGTCATGTCTTTCTCACGAGGCATATTTCATCATGTCCGTGGGATTCTTTGAATCGATGAGTGTACTAACTCTAAAAAATTGAATCCATATGGTACGCCTCTATTTGATGTTCATCTTGTGTTAGTTTTCATCTACATATTCTGTAATCTGTCGCCATTCTTTCCTCCACTGGCTCATGTAACACAACCATGCTGTTTTCTCTAACATTTCCAGAAAGACGTATAATGATACCAGTGAATGTTTATCGACCCTTATCGACAATTAAACACACGGGAACATGAGCAGACTTTATACAGCTGTGCTCGCTGCATGTCGTAAATTACAATTGTATAATATCCAATCATTTCACAGAGAAAATGTCAAACATTGAATCCTGATTCTAAAAAAGAATAGGTTAAAGTTTGTTAAAAGTGACGTATTCTTGAGTAAAAGCTCACGAAAAATTGGATCAAGCAAAACAATAGTTTCGCGAACCGTCTCTACCAGTATGCCGAGCTACACACAGCGAAACATGTGCAATGATTTGTCTAGTGAATTACCGTAATCGCGTGTACGAATTTCCACTGTAGTATTACAACCCTGTGAGCCACGTCACACAAGTAGCCGTGAATTGAAATACTTGTAGTGTACTTTGGACTTCCACATGTGATATGTCGAGAGTGGATCAAATGCGGCATGTCACCAACATTGTACAATTTTTAATCTGCCACCTCTGACTGTTCCTATTAATTGGCAAAGTGTGACGTCATCAGAATGTAATCTAACTATTTTAAATTTTGAACTTCATTTTCCGAGATAACATAAACAAAAGTGTTAACATGTCGAAATCTACTGAGTATTTTAAGTATTTGCTGCGATATGCCCACCTCAATTAATTTTAATTCAATTGACAGTGTTATAGTACATGATAAGATATGATGTATTAGTCATATTCTATAGACAAACAGTATGACATATATTATATATCATATAAATTATCAAAGTAGAAAGCAATACCGTATTTATATAGTCTCAATGTTTCAATCAAAATCAGCCCCTCAACAAGAACAGTAAGGGGAAATTACCCTTTTTTGCATGAAGACGCCTTTATTTGTTTTGTTTTCCTTCGTGTATAGAACAATTTCATTGTTTGGTACCTCAGCTGTTATATTGTATCACCCTCCTATGTAAGAGAATATCGTAAGAAACAAGTCCAGGACTATATAACCCGTTCAGGAATGGTCCCGAACATAATTATTCGGGCAGGACTCAATGGAGTATGTTATAGCAAAATCTGTTCGTCCTCAATGGTAGGGATTATGTCAGCACGTCCGTGACGGTCGCAGCCAATCAATTAATCGTCGTCTTAATGAGTAGCTGGCACACAAATTATGGGGCACCCTTTACGTGTTCTGGAGAAGGGGCTCATACCGAATCGTTGAAACAATGATACAGTAATGGATTTTGTTTCCATAACCATTTTCCTGATAATGAAACAGGTTTACGTTATAATGTCTTGCCTATAACTGTTTGTATGCAACGCAGGTTATCTACTATATTTGTATTTTTTCTTAATGTTTTCAACAGCGTGAGTATAATTATTGTATCTATCACCCTGTATGCGATTTACTCAATGCGCCATAAATCTTATTCCAATATTGAACTTTGGACTTACAGATATGCTTCAGTCTTATTGACAATGGAATGAGGGCTCCATTTATGTGCTAATATAAATATGAACATTTTCGCACACGATGCACTGATCTCGCGCGTCAGTGGCCGCCATTCAAAGAGACAGCCTATACTGTACACATGCGGTTTCCTCAATCAGTACGCTTTTAATATGTTTAAGTAGACCGTTAATTCAGTCCTTCTATTCGGTTGTTGTATAATACTCTCCATTTCAGAGTATAGTATGTCATAATTCACGGACCCCTCTAAAACAGTATAATTTTTTCTGTCTAGCTGATAATATGCAACATTTTGTAATTATGTTAATGTTATCTGGATTTGTCTATGGGCGACAGGCAGATTTTTTTCACAAAAGTTCAGCACATAATTTTCCCAAATGATTTCCTTTCATCCGAAATTTGCGACATGCTGTGGGTGGGCGGGTGGGGGTAGGGTTCGACCATACATAAATTACAGTAATTACAGTAATTACAGTTAGAAAAAAGCGATTTGCCTCGACAGGATATTTGTCCTTTGCAGATTCCCCACATCTACTGTAATGCTATTCATATTATATGTATAACTTGTACTTGATGTTATTTGTTAGATTTGTATATTGTTTGTTTTTAGAGATGCGAAATAAATTCAAATTGAAATTGACATTGAAATTGACTATTGGGATGATGTTTTGCTGTACATTAAACAACACATTAAGCCATGCATATGCCTATGTTACAATGCTATAATGATGTGTACAATATATTGCGAATCGGGGACTTGCATTAATGCTGTGAAATGACTATATTGGCTTACTTGATTCAAGATATGGGATTATGTGTTTTTTTTCTACATCTATCATCGTTGCATTTAGCAAATTTGTAATGATTGAGTTGCATTTATGTATGCAGTGCATATACATTTTCGAACGTAATATAAATTAATTGAAAGTGCATCGAATCTGACAAAAAATACATATTAGCGCCCTCTCTGACCATGCTAACACACAACACTATCTCTATGGAAATTATTCTCAAAAGGCGAAAGTATGCATTTTGTACATAACAAGTCATTGTTGGTACATTATCACTTTGAGTGCCACGGATTTTACAGCAACATTTTTTCTGCATTGTGTTGTGCAAAAATGCGAGATTGGCACTCATTGATTTAAGTTTGGCACTCAGATGCTCAAAGAGTTATGTAGCTGAACAATACTCCACACAAACTAACCGCACGTCCTTTAAAATCTTACAACCATTTAAAAGAAAATATAATTAATCTAATAATAAATATGATATTGAAATAAAAACATTTCCTCAAAAAGCTAATCTTAGATGCTAATCCTTACATTTTTAGAGAATTAACTCATTTTGTGCAACATCCTGATGTCGATTCTGCACCATATTGACCTTTTGGAAACTATCAGCGGACATATGTGTTTGCAAGTAATGTTTGAAAGTGCCCTGACACGTATATGGAAATTTCAGTGAATATATGGGATACGCAAAAGAAAGGTCAATACCAGATCTAAGAAATGTTATATAAGGAAAAACTTGCTCTGTACTATGGATTTGTTTAAATATTTAAGGTCAATTTGATGTATCCTTCAATTTATTTTCCTATTCGCATAACAGAGAATACATGCTCCTTACTGGATAATATTTGTACTATTAATTTAGACAATATGTTAAAGGTACTCCTGTAATGTGTCTAACTCCACCGAAACTCCTTTGGACATCCACATTTCGCTTCTATCTTGTGCTTTGGCTTATGATAAATGCAAAATAAAGTAGGTTTAGATGTTTCCAAATGCCTCTTTAGTGTAAATATATCTCTCAATGATAATCATTTAGTTCAAGCGCGTTTATAAACGGTCATAAATGTCATTAGTGGCTTACCAAGATTTTTTTTTTAATGGGTGCAGGGGGGGGGGGGATTTTTCGACCATATTATAACGGCAGCTAAGAGGTCTTTTGTGCATCGAAAA
>JAUELG010028750.1:0-11700 GCA_031471515.1 Dendraster excentricus | reverse complement strand
AGCTACGGGACCCGCACATAAATACTTGCGTGTAAGCGCTTACTGAGCAAAATACCCAAACATGGCTTAAACGGACTATGTGTTATCATATAATCTTTATTTTTCAGATCTTTTTCCGTGACATGGGTAAACAAATGTCAGCTTCACAATAGTTTTACAAGAATGAATACAATATTGTTGCAATATTATTCTAAATCAGTTAAACTCGTTTATTGACCGATATATAGTTTAAATGGAGGGGTGCATTCGTTTTTCATTCCTAGAATCCAAACTATTGGGCTGTTCGATCTGATTTTCTGTGTGTGTGTGTGTTCCATTGATCCCCGTCCATTAACTGAAAGATCTTCAAACTTTTTGTAAGTCCATTAAATCAAATTTTTTTTTTCTAACTGTTTTAAAATTCATATTATTATCATTTTGTAATTTTTTTTTTCATATGAAAACAAAAATTCCCCAGCTATTGGTCGGTACTTTTGCCAATATTGCACTCATTTAAAAAAAAAAAGAATGCTGCAGAGGTATATTTTGTGAAGATCAAACAAAAAAAAAAAATTAAAATTTATATTAAAGAATTGTTAATCACTAAAAAAAAAGTCAATATGTTTTTTTAACTGTTTTAGAATTCATATAATCATATTTGTTTTATTCATTTATTTCTTTTACATGAAAAAAAATCCCAGCCATGGGTCGGTACTTTTCTCAGCCATGGGTCGGTACTTTTGCCATGGGTCGGTACTTTTGCAGCCAATTTAGCAATTAGTGAGAAAAAGTCTCAATTTCACATTTTTTGTGCCCATTTTATAAAACACATGCTGTAAAGGCATATTCGTAGATCGGTAAGAATCGTATGCACTCTTTTAACTTTGGGAATGCTCTAAAACCCACCATTCCAAAGTTAAACTTTCCAATTCTTACCGATCCACTCTGACTTTGAAGGGTAGTACAGTGCAGCTCCACATTCAACTTCATGCTGATGATATCAGTGATTGCAATAGTTAAGAACAATACTCACATTTCACGTATGTTTGCATTCGCCAAAAACGACTCGCTTTCAATCACTTCGATCCCAAGAGAAGCTAGGGTCCTGTAACATAATTGAATTTAAAATACAAAAAATAACATGGCCAATTAGTAGGCATAACTGTAAGTAGTTACATATTAGCATTGTTAGTCAAACATTTTTATTGTGGCGTTGTATTTGTTATCGTACAAGCCTTTAACATTGTAAATTTGGTCCAAAAGAAATATTTTACCACGTTTCCTACCGGACGTAATATCAACGTAATATCAACATACAGACATACCCCACCCGACAAGGAACGGGCAAGAAACGCGTACGGACGGAGACCGAACGAAGAGGAACGGATGAAAAATTTAGCTCCCCGTTTGACATCCGTTTACGCACTCCGTTGATGTGTGACCGGGATATAAACGATACCATATAATAAGCCATGGTCTATTCCGACCCACATAGGCGTAACGCACACGTAGAGCATTAATTTTCATACGCGCCGATTTTCTCTGCTACCTTGGAGAGGTCACATCAACCTAGGACCATCCACGAAGAAAGTGTGAATTTTCTTTCACGTGGACAATGCGTGGGGGTACGTGTGTACTACGTGAGTGGTGTGCAGGAGCCACGCGGCAATACAAGGGAAAATAACCACTCGGTAATTTCAAGGAGATATATATTTAGTCTAAAAAGGGAGCAAGTGATACAAAGATTTAATTGCCTTAAAAGCCAATAGCAGTTGAGGGAAAGTAGCCGAAAGCATCTATGTTGAGCAGTATTGTGGAATAAATAAACCGAACACAAAAAGTAACTTCACCCCTAAGCAATTGCCTATAATTTCAAAACCAAGAATAGTTTTAAGATTTTCTTTTGCTAATACATCCATATGATAGTCAGGAAAATAATGTGTACAAATAAGAGGTAACCGATAAGCCATGGTTGAGTGAGCAGACATTAGAGAAAAAATAGTCATATTTCAAAATTCGCAAAAGTACTGTCAGCATTACAAATTATTGAGAGATGGAAAATTGAAAAATGAACTGTTTTACAATTGCCATTAATGCATTTTACCACATATGTCAGCAAAAGTTCAAACTGAATAGAATATCGAACAGCATTGTTTCATAAACCATGGTCAATGCATTCCCGGATTTACAACACTGTACAGGCACATGCTATACCTTGTGACTTTTATTTGGGACATTTTGTCTTTAATCTGTGCTCATTCGGCCATAAAGTGATGAATATCTCTGATTTTTGCACATATCGAACATAACAACTGTGTCAATATTGTTGTCAGATGACAGCTTGAAGCGATAATCGGTTATGAAATCATGAGCAATTTCTTAGGGGTGAAGTCACTTTTTGTGTTCGGTTTATGTAGATAGGGCTTGTGTGGTAAAATCCAATCGGGTTTAATGCTTGGACATAACGAAATGAAAGCATTTCATTATTTTTTGCTGCCTTAAGTTTGACACTGGATGGTCTATTTTGTTACTTCCATTGGTTTTATCTCGGCTCATGGATTTTGTTTATCGGTTTACTGACTTGTTATAATGAAGAAATATCGTAGATTTTATGTGCAAATTGTCAAGGGACTTGCAAGTTTATATGAGAAGATATAAAGGTATAAAGTGAATTGCTTTCTTATGGATAATCGGCTAAGTTGTTAAATACAGAGATATCGGAAGAAATCAAATACCCGCCCGTGAAATGTATAAATCCACCGACCGTTTGCACCGTCCGCGCCGCTACCCCTGGGCTCGAGATATTGACAAGTTGGAGACAAGTTATTTATGCATGTAGAGTATGCGCGATTCCATGTTGGCGGTATCTATCCGCAGCGGAACAATATATAATGATGTAGCTTGAAATCATAATAATTGTTAAAATTCATTGTTTGTTATTGTTAATTGATGTTAATGATTGTTTGTTACAATCCATTTTTTATTATATTGTTAATTACTTTTTATTATTGAATATTGTAAATTCTTTGTTAATTATTGTTAGTATCATTTTGTCAAGGGACCCCATGGTAGAGCAGCAGTGTCTGTATAGACGGGGCTGAATGGCCCATCCCTCCGATTCTATTGTACATTATTTACTGTTTTTACTTGTGTGTCGGAATATACATAAAAACAATAAAATGAAATAAAATAATTTTGCAAATATATCAATTATAGTAGGCGATTTCTTGGCCAAATATGTAAAATCCCATATTAGTAAAAATATCCTTTCACTTGGTTGGTAAAAGGGACATTTCACTTTAGAGATAGGAAGTTTCCTACTACTCTAACTAACCTTCAAGGTATTTGGTCTAGTTTTCGAATATTGTCTACGACTATACACTGCCCCTGCGAACAAAGAGAATCCTGACGAAATAAACCCCAACCCCCACCCTTAAATAAATGCCACTGAATCCAATAGTTCATAAATGCAATGAAAAGTTGCAAGGATTTTACTTTCGAAATCTCGTCAAAACCAGGAAAAACAGTAGAATACAAACAATTGAATCAAGTTACCAGTATGCACTTATCTTGATTGTTTTGCTTTGGGGTGTCATTGAATTATGTGTCAATATAAATCAAGAGGTTGTTTTACTAATTGTGATTTAGGTTTATAGGATGGAAATCGTATCTTTATAAAAAGCCATGCATTTTTGCCCACAAATTAATGCAAAATTGTTCTCGTGTTGCTTTTGAAGTACGGCATGTGACCGTACATTCCTTGTGGCATTAGGATCGTTGTCACACGCGATGTCCTCAAATTTGGCTTAAGCAGATGCTTAAAGGGACTTAGTAACATTCTCCAAATCCTAAAAATCCAATTTGAAGCGGTTTCCTAGTACCTTGCTGTATTCGTATTGACAAAAAAATCATGGGACCAGTTTCGGTTTTTCAAATTTCCCTTTTGTTACAAAGATATGTACGATTGAAGTGTTCAGTGTTCAAAAACTCGGACGGAGTTTTAGAACGCATGTACAAAGTGAATGCAGTGAGTAACTGAATGTCACTTTGCATTTTTGCTCCTTTCCCGGCCATGCAACGTCCATTGACTTGAAATTTTCACACAATAACCTGTGGACATATGAGATAACAGCACTATACATTGCATCAACCATTCATCACTTTTTGCACGTGTCAACAAGTTACTAGATCCCTCATCTCGACACGGTGTGAGAGTTTCCTGTTTCGGAGTTATCGTGAAAATCTAGGAGAAGGGGCCCCCAGTTTCGTGCAGATAAAACCATTTTAATACTCACATGTTGATCAAATAAGGCATTCTAGACGGTAGTAGCGTCCGTCCCATCGTAGTGTTAGTTTCAATTCGAATAGCCATCGTGGCGTTCATAGACGTAGCGTCATAAACTTCACGAAAGGCCGATCTGCAAAAAGAGATATATTTCATAATATCCATTAAAACTACTAATATCCAAATACATGTAGTATTTGTTTAAAAGAAAAATTGCAATTTCTATAACTCTAGGTAAATATACATGCTATGCTATGTAATTCAATCAGGAACATAGCGTAATTGCTAATTGACCATGAAACCAGTTTTTATGAAGTAAATTATTCAAATATACATTCAGTCTTTGGGGCCCAAACGGACATAATACAAACATAATACCTTAAAGGGGTTGTTTAGCTTTAGTAGAAACTGCGCTGCACATTACATTTTTTTGTGAGGTAATGAAAAACTGAGTGTCATATTGTAGAAAACATGCGAATTTAATGGCAGAATAAACTTTATTTGGTCAAAATCGACACAGAAACGGCTGAATTATTAATACATTTATATCACCTTATAATTATTTGGGCCAAAATAATTATATGCTTTTTTCAGAAAACTGCAAAATGCTTGAACGTTAAAAAAAAGAGGGGAAAAAGCCTTTTTAAAATAGTGATTGATGATCTCTCCATTTAATCATTATTTCAATAAAACATCAAATGCATATATTTGTATGGAAAATTGTTGAAAACAATGCCCTTTGCGAAAGCGCCCTCTTATGTTTAAATGGCTCTTTTTAATAATAACATGCGTTTTACTTAGTTGTTTGTAATTTTCTATACATTTCGAGCATGGTTGAGCTTTTGCTGTTTATGTAATTGTCCAGGTTTGGTTATTAAAGTTCAGCCTTACCAAAACTAGACTACCCCTTTAAATTTCACGTGAACTATGATAATTTTGATGTGATACTTACAGTATTCTAACTTGCCTTGGCAAATCAAGCATGGCCACCACGTCTAAATCGCAATTGTATGTCAGACTATTGCATTGACAACCATTTGGACATGGATCTATGGAAAAGAGAAACAAAACTGGCATTTCATACTACTGCACATATTGTTGTTTGTCTGATGATAGGGGTAAAATATAAAATGTTTAAAATCATCAATCATATTAGGCGCTATATAAATCGCAAACAGCATTAAACATTATCATTACATATTAACATTAAACATTATCTTTACTGCGAAAAACAGTCCTTGAGGCACGAGTATATGGCACAAGTCAACAGATGGTACACTTAATGTAATCATCAAAACGCTACATAAAGAGTAAAGAGAAGTCCATTGAGTTTACAGGTCTAAAGCAAAACCAACGGAATAATGCTTTGCATCCCTCATTGATATATTTATGATTGAAAAACATATTCATATTAAGCACTTTAATTTGTCCGTTATTGCAATCATAATTTTTATGAGAAATTATACATGTATTTTGCATTATTCCGCAATGTCTATTTGTATTGAAATACATTTTAATAATTGGTATTAGATTCAAATGCAAGCAATCTTTGTATTCAGTATTGCTCACAAAAAAAAAGAAATACACAAAAGAAATGTACCGAACATCCCGGTTTACTATCCATCGTATTGTTGCTGCCAACTTAATAACATATTGTGTGATATACTAGTACATCAGGAGGTTAAGTGACAGGTATTCTGTAGAAATGCATTGTTTAGGAACATTCAAAGTGAATAGCTTGTCTTTAAGTCTTCGAGGAATATTAATTATATCAATAAATAATATCACAATTATTTTAACAAGTACCCCTTAAATAATTTAGCATAATTTCTTAAACATGACTTTGTTTCTCTTCACGATAGATGCAAACATAAATCATGTACAGATGTTATGGTATTGTTAATAAATCAATCACTTCATGGTTGTGAGGATAGATAGATTGAAGACTCGAATGACCCAGTATCAAAAAGTCACAAGAACCTGAGCATAATTGTTTATGAAACATCCCATATAGACTATCTGTGCACATTTTGAAAACGAATTGACTTTAAAAAAAATAACAATTTGGTTGAGCAATTTACCTACCTGCCGTAGAACTGACAAGACATGCAAAAAGAATTTGTGCTAGGTTAATTTCGTGCTTACCACAAAACCTTTCATCGTCCCGGTTTTGACATTGGACAATATCATCGCACACGTGATTGAGACCGATACAGGATGTTGTACCATGGCACCGATAGGTTCCACGAGGGCACATGTAGCTATCTACAGTCATCGAAATTAAAATCAAACAACGTTATTAAGCAAACTGCATATGCTCCAGTTTTCCAGTTTCCTAAAATGTACATCATAAGAATAGTAATCGTGCTTGCCGTTTATTAATAACGAGAGTTTGTTACACAACAGTCTTCATTTATTGGTATACGTTATTCCTCGGACTAATATTTATGGTAGTTAAGATGACGCTGATCACGAATAGATCTCTCGACGCAATTTATATAACTTAAATTTGGTTAAGGTAGTTATGATTTTGCCATATAGATTTAAATTAAAAAAAGTACAGGCATCAAAATGTGTGCCACAAAATATCAATTAATGTTTTTTCCTAACTCTTTTCCCTACCACCTTAGTTCAGTATAATGCGCGGAGCTGTCCATTGTCCCCTCTCTATGTAAAATGACCAACAAGCCAGAATATCAGAATATATATTACATATCTTGTGACATAGACGATATCCTAGGCAGATCGCACAAGTTAGATCGCCTAAGTGATGCGTTTGCCATATACAATGCAGCGAAAACTTATTTTGACATCCTGAACCAAAAAAAGAATTTGTTTGATAATTTTTCCAAAATGGTCTAAAATTGATCTTGATATAAGCGCAAGAATATCTTATTAATTTTAAGCAGCTCTTTCCCAAATATTATCTAAAAGAATGTTCTGGCATCATTTGAATTAAAGTGATTTTTTTTCAAGGTGTCAAAATATTTGTTTTCTACATTGTTCATTACAAACCGTTACTATGAACACGATTTCTTATTGCTATCACACCAGAACATATGGTGCATCGGGACACCTCAACATGCTGGATGGACAGGTGAAATTGCTTACCGCCTTTGGGGCAAATCATGCAATACATTCCTAAACAAGGAGGCACCTTTTGGACACTACCAAGTACAAACATGACCAGAAGACACTCACCACACCCTAGTTCGTCATGACCAAGCGGACAGTCATTCTTGCCGTTGCATCGAAACCTCAGCGGGATGCAGTACGAGTCGGGGCATTTCAACATGTATAATGGACAGGTGTAATTTTCTGGATTATTGGCAAAAAATTAAAGGTTAGATATATGGGTTAAATATACAATTGTAATGATAGCAGATAACTAAATTCTAGTGGTACGTAATAGAAAACAATAAGTACATAGTCACTGCATGTCAGCCCCCGTCAGTTTTCCTCAAAAAAGGTATGACATTGGTTTGTTGGTTTTGTTTTACCGGTTAGGAATTTGTATTTTTTGGTAAAAATAATTGAATTAAAGTTATAAATTGTTTTTATTGTTTCATGTTCCCGCCCCAATCTTTGTTGCTTATTTACATACCCATTAGGGTATAAATATGATGTGTTGTGTTTGTCTAGTTGTCATTCGCCTCTGAAGAAGATTCTGCTAGGATCGAAAATTTAGGCCCCATTTTGACTCTCATTTATTACATTGGCTTTATATAGTAGATAGTTTTCAGCAGTTTATTCGCATCATAGATTAACATAAGAATAGAAAATAACAATTTTTAAATGATAACATGGGTTTTACTTAGTCGTTTGAAATTATGTATACTTTTCCAGCATGGTGAAGTTATAATCATTACTTTGTTCCGTGATGATGCACGGTTACTAAAGTCAAGTTTGACCAATACTCAACTTCCCCTTTAATCATGAAGAATATATGATTTATGGGTAATGAATATTTTGACGTTCTGTGCATACATTTGCAATTTTATGAATAGAAAAAGAAAACACGAAATTACCGTACTACAGTATTCTATACACTTTACTTGACATGACCCTGGCCAAGCCTGAACTTGCCCATTAAGGTACAGGTGCAGTTGCAGAAATTGAGTTAATCGATAGCTCTTAAAAATGTAATATCAGACCACTTAAAATGCAAACTTCATATAGTATGAAACACATTTTCTGAGCTGGGTTACCCTCTCTCCTGGAAGTCGTACATGCACAGTGACTGGATAATAGTACGAACGCCTTTTAAGAGGTTAAGCGATTTACACGTCGTGTACTTGTTCGTGTGTTTCACTTACAAATCTAACAATTGAATACCCGTTTCTGAAATGAGTGAAGACGAATTTCGGTAGTCCATTCCAGATGAAGTCGAGAAGTAGAGGTTAAAAATGTGTGTGTTTTCATGTGGGTTGCACTGCGTTAAATTGAGAAACTTTCACAAAATGTGCACATTTCTAAAACAAAAATGCAAAGTTGCAAACTATAAGTTAAAAATGCACCATAGAGGTGTCAAACTAGGCACAAGAGTTACCTATCGGTGGAACAATGGACTATTAACATAGCTAACGGTGTAAAGGTTTGCACCTGTCAGCATGCGAAGTCGCTGAATGGTCGAGCACGAAGGGTGCAAAGGGTCACTCATATCATAGTGTTCTAATATGTACCCTTAGGAACAAAATTTCACCATAACAGTGCTAAAACTCATTCACTGTTCATGCTGCCAGGTGTAACTTTCCACTGTACGTAAATGTGTTTAAAATTGGTTGCATATTTAAAACATGCTGGTATGCAAGTGTGACCAAAACGGTGCTGTGATCATGTTTTATCCCGAAAATATATTGTAACGATACTTACCACATTTTTCGAGATGTGTGACATCACGACATCCGTTTGGTAGGCCGTACTGGTCGAAGTCGTAGATGCATAGCGATGACGTGGGCGCGCAGGCATCATTCTTGCATTTGATCTCCGATTCGAGGTCACACGAGTAACCAGTAGAAGCGTAGTCTAGGAAAGACGATGCAATCATTCAAAACAGAAATATGTGTTTTCTATCGAATGATATGTCAGTAAATTATATGTTGCATTTTTTATTATTTGGCACAAACATGACAGCTAGTACCTAATATGTATACGAAATACATGCAACGTTTAGTCTTCTTCTATTGCAGACACGCATTTTTTTAGATAAAACTGCTACGAACAGAGCTGTAATAATTGTTCATCGAATGCATATATTAATATGATATATAAAAAGAAAAACAAAGAGCATATTGCTGTTATATATTACTGATGAATTTAAAAAGCAAATGGCAATAATTAATATCAGCCAATACTAACATGACTAGTCATGTGTGTACAGATAATATCATTCACCTCAAGATCAATTCAAAGTGGATCGCCTATAAGTAGTTTTGAAAAATAGTTTCAAACTTTAATTTCGTTTACATATCTATCAATCTTGAAACGGTCTATGAATAAGAATGTGAAAAATGAACAGAGAGTATATGAAAACGACTTTAGAGAAATGTCGATTAAAGTTATTAGAGGAATAAGAAAACAAGAAAAAAAATGACAGCATAGAAATAAATCTTACCACAATCATATTCATCTTCGTTTGTGTTACCAATGCAGTCCTTCATTCCGTCGCAGCGAACCTTGCTTGGGAAAAAGGATCCATCGTAGCACTGAAAAGCTGAGCGGTACGTTTGCAAGTCTGCGTGTCAATTAAAAACACTAACAACTAACACAAACATTATAACAACTTAAAACAAGTACATTTCATATAGGCTAAAATTCACTGAAAATTACTGAGCAGTATACCACTTTTCGGATTTTGTTCTGGGTTGTGCGCTAGTTAAATGAATGAGCTTTATTTGATAATGATGGGTTTTCTACTTCTCCTGGCACTGCAAGTAACTTTTGCACTTAGTAGGCTTGTTACGGGCCCTAAATAAGGGCGTTGACTGCATTTTTTAGTATGCTTGTTTTAATATTTCAACTAAAAGTGTACATACCACATTGTTCTTCGTCTGACGAATCGCTGCAGTGATCAATAAAGTCGCATCTATGCCGCAGATCAATACATTCTCCTGACGTACACGCAAAGTTGTCCTCAGTACATGGGGGAAGTACTTTTGACAAACAAACAAAAAAACCCTTGGATTTAAATTTAATTTGAAGGGATAGCCGAGTTCGGCGAGATGATAAAACGAGTATCAAATTTAAACGAGCATATACTTTTATTGACAAAATAAACTTTTTTACTTTGATGAAGATCGGTTCATAAAGACCTTAAATATGCAACAAAAAAATAAATAAATTAATAAATACAAGTTATTGCATAATTTTGAATCCAGCCATTAAAACTTTTGTAAAGCTTCCTCTTTTAAAATGTTTTCAACATTTTATTTTGTTTAAATAGTTGTTGATTATTTATCTTTCTAAAGACTATTTTACCAACAGTACATGCACAATATTTTATAACAAATGGAAAAAAAACCTATGAGTTTTTAGAGAGCGCCATCTTAGGAATTATCAATTTTATTTTTGCCTCTGTGAGCCACTGTTTGGATGATGATGATGATGTCACTTATGGTGTTAAATTTGAGTCTGATATATGTCTCGCCCTATTGGCTATTGCTTACAATAGTATGTAATATAAAGTGCTCCTTTGAATGATAACAGACTTTTTACTTTGTCATTTGTAATGTTCATTCATTTCAAGCATGGTGGACCTATAACTATTAGTTTGTTTTATCAAAAACAAACTACCCCTTTACTGCAACAAGCATGTTGAGTAATTGTAGGCTTAATTACCATGTTTATGTACCATAACATCTATAATCTCCTTTGTTTGATTTTATGTTAAAATTTGAAGTGGGTATGTAGATGTGCATGAACAAATCGTATTCTCAACAGACTAGTCAATCATACTATATTTATGATTTAACGTGTATTCTCGTCATTAGCCAAATCCAATTAGCGACACGTAAAAGAAAATGTTATACTCCGTATAACTATAGATAGATGCAACAGAAAAGAGCATTTCAAAGGCGGACACGATCTTTAATGCATTACAGTTCCATTTAATAAACTTACAGCACGCCAGCTCGTCCGAGTTGTCCTGACAGTGTGATACGGTGTCGCAGTAGAAGGAGGCCGAAATGCACGAACCATCTGAGCATTTGAACTGGTCTAAGCTGCAATCTGTACATAACGCCATAAGGGAATAAGTGAAAATAATCATATGAAATATTTTAGGAAATTCAACACATGACGACAAAAGTCATCAAAGTAACCAATACAATTATGATATTTATTGCATATCTAAGGACATTTATAATAATAAAGCAGTCTTATAATGCGCCAATTCCACTTTTTACAAAGTGCTCAGGGCGCAGTGAAAACAAAGAACA
>JAUELG010028639.1:0-11702 GCA_031471515.1 Dendraster excentricus | reverse complement strand
TAAATGAGTACTCAATACTTAAATGTAGTATCATTCAACTCTAATCTAAAAAGTACGGTGGATAGTAACAGAGTTTTGATGAAACCTTACGAAAAATAATTAAAAAATGAAGCTATTCTCTCTCAACAAATGTTAATTTCTTCAAGTTTTCTTTAAGCAGAGTTAATGTGTTGGTGATGATCAAATTCTAAGAGTGTTTATTTGTTTTTTGGTTTCATAAATTATTATCACACTCTGGCATAACCAAAATGAGTATATGGTTTTAAACATGTATACATGTGGAAAGGTGAGGTGAGGTTATACTAACTTCAACTTTTAGAAAAGTTGATGTGATTATCCTTGGGTTAGTGCCCGGTTTATATAGCTTAGCTTGTGACTATTCAAGCAGCAATTAAAGGGTTCCATGGCGAACGCCCCCCCCCCCCCATCCGAGGGTTTTTGATTGGCTCGATGAAATAGCACCGATCCAGCAATCCGGAGGTCACAAATTTGATTCACCGCGAAGCCTAATTTTCCTTTTCAAGCGAAGATTATGCTTTATGCATTTTATGATAGAAGTATATATTAAATAGTGGTAAGGACACTCACCCCAGCTGTGTTGTTGCCTGTGTTTCTACCCGGAACCGCTGAAAGTAAATAAAAAATAACGTTTAAAAAAACATATACTTATTTTTAATTCCCAAAACGGTTCACTTCCTTAATATTCAACCGATTATTCCAATAATTATAAATATTAACAATCAACCCCAGCCTACATCGCTACAAAAATTCATGAATTATGAACAAAAATATGATAGAAATTTGACACACCTTATTTCATAGTTGTATACTGGGCATGTCAAATTTACTAAAAAGTGATTCAGATTTGCTAAAAATTGTTGGTTAATACAAAAAGTATCTGCAACACCACAATCCTGTCTTCCATATAATACTGATTTGCATCACTTTTTTTTGAAAACTACCAACATCTCAAGATGTAAGTGAGAAGGAAAAACATCTTGGTTCAAAAATGGAAATTATCTTATTGGATGGTTGATTTGTATAAAAGCTGTGGAATCGACATATACTATGTTACTCACGCAATTCACAAGTTGGCCCCATGTAATTATCTTCGCATCTGCACTGGAAGGAGACGGAACCGTTCTCCGCGGTGTTCACCCGGCAGAACCCGTCGTTCAAGCACGGGTTAGGGGAGCACAGGGCTGTCGGGGTCTCGCACAGCTCACCACTGTAATCGCTCGTGCAAATGCATCTAGTCCACCGAATAAAGCAAGGGGAAATCAAATTAATAGGGGCTTAATTAATACCATTTAAATATCCAAATTCTCCCCTCATACCTTGTTCTATCAGTATTAACAATAAAATCTTTGGACCGGTTCGGTTGTTCACTTTTCCCTTTTGTTACAAAGATATTTACGATTGAAGTGGTCAGATGTAAAATTATCCACTGGACCGCAAACAACCTTGTTCAAAATGAGTGCAATGAGTTAGTGAATGTCACTTTTGCTCATTATTTCAAATATGTAACGTCCATTTAACTTTAACTTTTCAAACAACACCCAGTGGAGAATAAACATTGTATCAACCACTCATTACTCTTAGCACATGTCAACGAAGTATCTAGATCCAGGGACCGTGAAACAGTTTTGAAAGTGGGGGAGGGGACTGAAAACATTTGGGCTGTCATTATAGTTATTATTGTGTGCTTGTGTATTTCTTTTTTTTTTTTTGCAGGCCCCCAGCCCCACTGGTTCCGTGGTCCCTGAGATCCCTGGTTGATCTGTTTTGTCACTGGATGAAGCCCTCATTTCGTTAAAAATGCACCTGCAAGGACATGAAAAATAAGATCTGCAGGATTATATAGAGGTCTTCACCTGTACTCGTCATCCACAATGACACAGCTGCCTTGGTTGTAGCAGACGCTTGTTCGACAGAGACCAGGTAAAGGCGTCGTGGAGGGCGGTTGTTCGCAGAGGTAGCTTCCATTCATATTGACGCAGATCTCATCTTCGCGGCACACCGGAGGGTCTGTTAGGGCACACTCATCCAGATCAAACTCACAGCGCGCGCCCATGTAGCCAGTAGGGGTACAGTCGCAGGTGAAGTTGTTCACTGCCTGACTCTGGTCGCACACTCCTCCATGTAAGCAGGGATTTGATGCGAGCGCACATTCATCTATATCGGTCTCGCAGTACTGTCCGGTGTACCCCGGTACGCAATCACACGTGTAATTAGTGAACCCGTCTTGGCAAGTCGAGTTGTGCTGACATCGGTTCCCGACGCAGTCGTCGATTTCTTCAGAGCAGTTCACACCCGTATACCCCTCGAAACACTCGCACTGATACTGGTTGATTTTATCGGTGCAGTTACCCTGAACGCATGGATTCGGTTCGCATTCGTTAACGTTTTCTTCGCACGTGTTGCTTTGGAACCCAGCAGGGCACACGCACACATAGCCACCGACCTCGTCGACGCATGACGCGTTGTTTGCGCAGGGTGCGGACGTGCACTCATCTCTGACGTCTACCTCGCAGTGCGGACCCTCGTACCCTGCGATGCAACTGCACTCGAACCCGTTGACAAGATCTACGCACGTACCACCGTTCGCACAGACTACCCCCATGCACTCATTGATGTCTGTTCCACAGTGCATACCCGTGTATCCATCCGCACACGTGCACTCTACGTTGCCGTCGTCATCCAAGCCAAGGCACGTGGCACCGTTGAGACATGGCGAGGAGGCGCAGTGATCGACCTCAAATTGGCAACGGACGCCGGTATAGTGGGTAGTACAAGCGCAAGTGTAGTAGTTGATAAAATCCATGCAGGTCCCGCCGTTCTCACACGGATCTGAGCTGCATTCGTTGATGTTGGTGCACGTTTTTCCTGCACATTAAAATAAATAGAATAGGATTTATGTCAAAAACTGCAAATAAAATTTTATAATGGCATTTCTTTAACTTGCCCATAGATTTAAATAAATCACAACTTATTAGCGTTTAGTTTTAATAGTGTCATCAGAATACGAATAAAGTAACCAGTGTCAGAACTTTAGTCTGATCTAAAGACACAAAGACTACCAGTAATAATCTGTATAGCCAAGCCAACATACATACTCGCGTGTATCCATAAATTCCATGAATTTGGGGGATTATTTTGGGCACACAAGAAGTCTAAACAAGAAGTATAAAAGGAGATGTCCCCACATGTCAACTCTTGAAATACATAGGTGTATTTTGCAGAGGGTCAGTCGGATCAAAATCGAGACTGGTCGGCTTTATGTGCCGAGGAATGCAAGTCCTCTGCAGACAGATCCGACTCGACCCGATCCGACTGGGTTCAGTCCGATGGGCTCAGTTTTCAGTGCCTTGCGATACAAATTTTGCTGGTCCAGAGTCTGTCGGATCCCATTCAGGACTGATTCAACACGATGAATCTGTTCCGACCGGGTCATAATAATAATAATAAGTAACGATTTTTGTGAAGCGCATAACGCACAGTTTTCAAACATGTCCCTATGCGCTTCAGAGAAAGGAAGACACACATAAAGAGATCACCGAGTTTCAAAGAGAGAGAGAAAATAAATGCATTAAGTATTGAATAAATACGTCTCCAAAGCTATCTTAAACTTATCAATAGTATCATTATTTTTCAGATTCTCCGGGAGATTATTCCACAGCATATCGGGACGAGTCGGCTGTTTGTGCGGAGGGATTAAGCAGCATCACCGTTGAGGGTATAATTTACTGTTTACCTTCTGTTCCGGCCGGACAGTTGCATCTGAAGTCGTTGGCGAGGTTGGTACAGGTGCCTTCATTCAAACAGGGTTGTGGACTGCATTCGTTGACATCCTGCAGAGAGTCCACATAATGATGATGATATTGTTAATTTATCATTTTAACTTTGAACTGTAACAAATCATATTGCTTAAGGTGCCATTTAGTCGTTTAAGTAGTCGACCAATATAAATTACGTGTTTTTTTTAGAGAGGTAATATTTGAATGTGACAGTAAATTGGTTATAATCAATAGTGTGAATAACAAAAAATACCAAAACCCGCTTGGTACGAGCACTCGTTTTCCCCATTGCGACATATGGGTGTGAAACGTGGTCGTTGATCAAGGATGACTGCAGCAGGATCAACGCGTTTGAACTGTGGTGTTGACGGAGAATACCTTGGACTGCCAGAAGGACTAATTAGAGTGTCCTTCAGGACATTGGAACAGGTCCTAGACTTCTGGATAAAATCAACTAACTGGCCCTCAGCTACTTCAGTCACATTGCAAGGCGACAAGGAGATTGTTTGGAGAAGGTAGTCCTTCAAGGAAAAATTGAAGGATCGCGCAGACCTGGAAGACCAAAAACCCGCTGGATCGACCGCAATAAAACCCTGGTTGGACAGCCGATTACATCCCTCTACCGAGCTGCAGAAGATCGACGTAGGTGGCGCATCATCTCAAAAGTCACGACCTGTCAGCCATGACGGAACCGTACCAAGAGAGAGAATCAATAGTGTGTCAGTACCTAATTGCACACATTTTTGTACGAAATGCCACATTTAAAATGATGAGTGGATCTCATAATCTTTCATGCATTTATAAGGAATCACAAGACTTTATACCATAGATATCCATGACTTGCTTACTTTTCCCCTATGTGTTTTTTTTTTTAATTTGACCTGCATAGTCCCTTTTAGAGAATATGGCAGCCTCCAGCCCACCCCTCCCAAGTTCCGCAGTCCCTAGATATGATATCCCAAATCGTTAGACTTACTATTTGGCAATTTATCCCGGTCCACCCTGGATGGCACATCTTCGCCCCAGTGAAGTCGTTGCAATCATAATGGCCCGCCGAGTCGTCTCGAGCCAGGCAGTATGTATCGCAACCTGAGCTGGTTCCGTAGTAGTGCCGTGCGCAGTAAACCTTAACCTTAACAGTTGTGCTAAATGTGGAATAATCGATACACAAAAGATTGCAAATATGAGTCTAGTCATACCTTTAAATATAATAACTACAAAAGGTTCAAGCCGGACCAGGTATAACGTTTAGCATTTGAATATGGTGCTATTACAGTAGCCTTCACACAAAGAACAAGCACAAGAGGGCAAGTTATTGCTTTGTGAGTTAGTCTCTAACCAAGCAATCAAGTGCGACATCTTAAGTATTGCCCAAAATGTTTCAATCATGACCAAATGACAATAAATTACCCTTTTGAAAGGAATACATCGTGTAAGAGTGTGTGAACACACTGTGATCATACAGTATGAGGGTCCCACCGTAAACACAATGACCCAAATTCTAATCGGTGGCTCAGCTAAACATACATAGACGTCAAGTAACCACTTTGATCCCTGATGGAACTAAAGTTTAGCCATTAACGAGAATTCGGGCCGATATGAGCATACAGTCTGTAAAACAAATTGTGTTCACAGTGTGATAAATAAGGTATTCGAACAGTTTATCTGTGTGTGTTCACATATTGCACCGCTGTGTGATTACCGTGTCATTCACATTATGATTCCAATTTCGTTATGTAAAGATGGTTGAGTCGATACAAGAATACCTCGTTCCTTTTCATAATTCCCCATTTAATTTTAACTACTCCCCGCCTCATCCTCCCGCCCCACCTCCTCCCCCGACCCAACTTTCTACGCCCTGCGTCTTACGTTGATTGCCCCTGCCCATCTAGCGTGACAGTGTGTGGAGATGCCAGAGCCTCGGTCCTGTCCGGAGAAAGACTCCCGTAGTTATAACCGTAGTAGTCTATCTTATCGTCTGCGTTCGATGGGTCGTAATCCCAAACTTCTATCTTCGAACGAAAACTAGTCTACATTTGAGAGTAAAAGACACAAATATACCAAAGTCAATCAGATAAGGGAACATTTAAATCCTTAAATTGTTAAACAATGTTAGCAACAAAATCAATAATCATCAACATTTTTGTAAAATTGTACACTTGTCAAAAATAGCGGTGCTATTATAGCTTGTATTCGCATTATCAATACAAGCATAATGGTACTGGTTCAGTTTCCCTTCAATTAAAAAGATAGTTATGATGTATAAGTTTAACTATCCATAGGATAGTCATAACCTGGTACAAAGTCAGTACAATGGGTAGTGAATATCACGTTGCATTTTCGTTCATTTCTCGGCCATATAACATCCAAAGAACTGGATTTGTTCACAAATAACTTAATGGACATGTCAGATCGTAAGAATGCACATTTTACCAAACACTCATAACTTTATGCACATGTCAACAAAGCTACTAGATGCCTTTACTGAGATAATTATTAGCTACTAGACATATATAAATATATTGTTTTTGTTTTTATTATTACGGACATCTTCATTACCATCCCGAATGCCGTGTGAGCAAAACAGGAAATAGTAAAGAAAAGTTTCTTGAGCATTCATACGGATTCATCTTTATTAATGAGTTAAAATAATTCATCAACCTTATTTAATTGAACGCAAGAATTGTAAATTTGTAAAATGTTAAAACTTACCGACCAGGTTTGGATTGTAAAAACGATCGGATTGGACAATCCTGTAGCTAATTCAGCAGGGAAATCAAAGTTGTCATCATCTGAGAACAGTCGATCCGTCTGGTAATTGCCGTAAGCGCAATCTGTCATGTCATTGTTCCTGTATTCCAAACAAGGTACAAAGATGATGCCTGTTATTCTGGAAAGAGTTATTACTAGTTTAAACTCGTGTACATTCTTAATCAAAATACATATGCACATTTCAAATATACAAACATACATATAACGAACAATGTCCATGTACATGAACTTATTAAGTCATCTGTTTGTGAAATCAGTGAGCAGAATTTACTTATAACAAATGCAAGTATTGAGGAGCCACTTGTTTTGTCTCAAACATCGAATAAAAACATGGAAATCTCGGGGCTCGGGCAAACCGTAATAGATATCACTGATGAGAAGTCAGACGCCCATCAGAAATCGGGCGACAATCTCTGAATAGACCGCTTCTGTAATGTATGCAAATATGCGTATGACGTCAGACTCCCCGTTGGCAAGCAGAACAATAGTAACTGAGCTTGCCGGAGCTTGCCGGACCTAGTTACTTTTGTTCTGCTTGCCAACGGGGAGTCTGACGTCATACGCATATTATTTGCATACATTACAGAAGCGGTCTATTTAAGAGCAGGTTTCGGTGCCCTGCGAACGTCGTCCGACCCCTAAAACCCGAGGCGGAGCCCGCAGTGATCGCGCATATACCGGCGAAATGCCATTTTGAGCTCGCAGAGTAGTCGGGCGGGCTCCGTTTTTTGTGTATATATTTATTTTTTAAATTTGTGACGATCCCTTTACGATGTACTTACCCCCTGTATAAATCAAAACACAGGTTGAATCGATTGTCGCAGCTACCGCACCTAAAATCGCAACAATCTCCATCCAGCTCCTTGTGACTAAGATTCTCGAAATGAAGCAGCTCGAAAGACACCTCTACCCTGCAATCAATCTACAAAACGAATGAAATATATATAGATAATAATAACATTTTATTCGATTTATGTAGCTCCTAATATCAAATTATCTTTTTTGCATTACAAAATTATACAGAATAAACGCAAATGGATATTAAATTCTTCATTACTTTGCAATGGTTATCTCATTCAAAAATTGAATCACGATTTACAAACACAGGACTGTATTAAGGAATATTCTTATAGCACACATGCACACTATACATGCCCACCAAATGTTATAGTTATTCAATTGTTTTTGCTGGTTTACTTAACGTTGTCACACAAATCATACTTTTCTGAAAATTACTTCATCATAAAGTCATTAATTCCGAAGCATGAATGCGAATGTGTTCCAGTCGGAATGTTGGGGGTACATATTCCCAAATAATTTAATAACAAAACATTTAGCAAGGTGAAACTACTCCTAAATAAATATGTAAATTAATAAAGGCTATAAAGGCTATATGTTTGAATTAATTATTACAAAAAGCTCTATCGCTTCGTGCGATCCCTCGCATATATCCCCAAACTGAGTTTAATCCGCTACGGGATTTTGTCAGGTTTAATAGGCTCCTGACCACTCGAGCAATGAGGAATTAAGGGGTTTCAGGGATGAACGCCGTCTTAGGGTTTTCTATAGCTCAGCTGTAGAGCACCGGTCTAGTAATCCGGAGGTCTCGGGTACGAATCCCGTTGGAATCCCAATTTTTTGCTCATTCTTAATCACAATTAATTAATTCAAAACAAATATATAAACATAATAAAATTATAATTAAAATAGCCACAATAATTGAAAGACGCTACATTACTGGTTATAAGCCAACTAAGTTATAATATCCCGGGTTAGTATTGTACATGTAATTATAGTATCTAGGAATTAATATAATCGGGACGCACTTAGGGTTCCCTGTAGCACGGATTAGCCTGCATTATACTGCTAGAATTCGACCATCTTTTTTCTTGGAGAATCATACAATTTGGGAATGTCACCAAATTAATTTAAATATGAAGTCGATTTCCTTCCACATTTGTTTCAGAATTATATAATCTAGTTATTTTAAGGACATGGCAATAATGTATGAAGATCGTTCGCCTACAACAAACCATGTAAATTGCTCTTTTACATGCCTCGCTGTGAACAAAATGAAACAAATACATGGCTGCGAATTCCCTATAGCACTCGAGTAGGAATCCAAAATATTTAGACCGAACGAAATAAATAAAAATAGGATAGCTGAACAATGTTAGAGCAAGAGCCATTGTTATAATTAATATGTTTATCTGAAGTATCATCAGCTTCATTGAATACATAGAATATCAAGTTATTCAAAACATTTTAGAAAGACAGATAATATTTTGAATATACAAGAAAGTGCATGTGACATTACAAATTATCTTTATCTGTACTGACGTACCTATCGCTATGGAAACCTTAATAATGATTGTCACAATCAAATAGATTGTATGACTTGAGTCACAGAGGATTTAATGCAGATTGGTTTTGTTGAAAGAGACCTAGTCAAAGTCCACAAAACCAACTAATATATCAATAATATACAGGTTATCGCATAAACATCCAGTGGCATAGCAGATACGGAGAGAGTGGGGCGGGGGCAGCATATGGCACGTGCTCTCAATAATAACAAAGTAAGAGGAACATTTCCGTCAACATAAAGAAATACATTACATAACATAAGAATGTGCCCCAAACCAGTTCTACCACACTACACCACTGTGCTGGTATACAGGGACCGCGGACACGGGGGGGGGGGGGGGGGGCGGCCCCAGAGCCCCCCTTGGTTTAGCAAAAAACACAACGAAATACATACATAAATGCATAAAATAAATAAGTATATAACAGTTCAAATATGATCAGCCCCCATCCCTACTTTCAAAACCATTCCGCGGCCCCTGGTATATTAGCAACAAAACATGGAACCGGTTTCGGTTTTACATTTTGTATTTCTGTATAACGTATACAAATAATGTATGCTTGAACAGTTCAGATCTGAAAGTATCTAGTGGAGATATTCAACCGTGTTCAAAGCCAGTTCAATGGGAAGGCGAATATCATTCAGCATTTTCGCTCATTAACCGGTTAATAACAATAATTAACCATGGTATGTTCATAACTTATCAGTGGAAAAATCAGATAGACGAATTACAAATTGTATCAATCCTTCGTCAGTATTACAGTTTTAGCACAAGTCAATCATGTTACTGGATCCATTTAAGGAGGGTCGCATAAAATAGGTAAAAGTCCATGTTTACCAGTTCGAGAGCTTTTCTTTGTATTTCAACAGACCAACACACATAGGGCCATACTCATAAACCCACACAAACTTTGCTTCAATATTTTAAGTTTATAAGTTCATGTTTTATGAAGTAAACAGCCTAAAGTATAAAGTTTATGATCAAATGCAGTAACTTGTACAACTTTTAAAATGATATGTCTACGCATTCTTTAGCTTCTACGTAAACCCAAATTGGTCGCTATCATTTAATATAATTAAATTGAGTATATACTGTATAAGCTTAACTGTGCAGTGTCCTGGACATGGGCACTGATAGCTTGTCAGAGATTTAATACGACATATCAACAGCTTATGTTTGTATGCAAAGCGAGATTCACGTATTGAATTTATTCATACCTCGGATGCATGTATACTAACATTGAGTTGCGTACTAAGGAATTAACCCCAAAAAGCTACTTATTGAATAGTTATGTAGGACCGCTTCCGTAGATATTGTAACCCCAAACAGTCACATTATGGATTAAAGTTACTGGGCAGTGGGAAAGTCACATATAGTAACTATGCTATTTCCAGGCCTCAAGTAACTGATATGGAATATTGCTATATTATCATGTTAGGTTGTAACCTTATAATATATTATAGTATAGGGAATGTTTATATGGCAAATTCGTTCAACGCAAAAATATTAGATGAAAACTGTATGCATTCGCGCGGCGCCACTAAGAATTTGACAATAATATTTGATGTGGCTGTACTGCACGCTTTTATTTGTCAGTCCGCACGGCTGCTTTGCAAGTAGACATCAACTTTGTACACATTAAAAAGTCTTTTCAAATCGTAACGTTTCAATTTACATATTTATAATGAAAGAGAAATTCGGAAATATCGAAACCAGTTCCATGCTCATATGGGTATAAACACAAATATAACAAAACATTTGAACCTCGTTATAACGAGGTCAATGGGACCATGAACATAATCTTGTTATATTAGGTTTTTCATTATATCAGGGTAAAAAAAGAAACAAAAGAAATATAAAGAGGTGAGACAAATCAAATATCCTCATTATAATAAGAGGATTTTGTTATATCCGACCTCGTTATAACGAGGTTCCACTGCAATGAGAACCGCCAAAGGCTTAATACGTTTTGCATGGTTTTGTACATTGTTGTTTCTGAAGTGAATTTAAAATGTTTTGATTTATCCCATGTTTACCCATAACTGTTTGCGTGCAAATGGCACCATAAAAGGCGTGGAATGCTTTCTTTGCACTTGCTTTATGTCGGTCCAATGACCATGACTCGACAGTTGTATAATGAGCCTTGAAAAGCGGGGAGTGACGTCACAATACACTGAAATTAGGACTTGTTCTCTATTATTCGTGTGCACCTTTCTGTAAAACCGACGCTTTGCAGCATGCACGAATACCCCATCACACCAACATGATACAAAACACAGCAAATATATTTAGTTCTCATTCTGTTTATTCATCATAATTTACTCTCGTTACGGGAAACTCATTAAAAAAAACCTCGTTAAAAGAAGGTTATTTTGCGGCTCCAAGTGTAAATATATTTACCTTGGTTTTTTAACGTGATTGCGCGGCCGTGATTAAATTAAAATAAAAACAAAGTACTTTCACTGGTCTAATTGACATTGGCTTGATGACAGTTCCATGTGTTTGTTTAAAGGAGGATATGGAAATTAGACAGATTGCTATTTATTTACTAGTTAGATGTACTCGTTTATTTTTGACTCGCGATTTTACACACGGCCTGTGATCATGGAGCGTTTACATCATCTCCCCGGCGCGCCACGGCAGCCCCGTTAGCCCAAAACGTAGTGCGCATGTGAGATTTATAATCTGTACCGGTATTCAAGTTGTGTTAGGTCTTAACCAAGTTGTCTCACGGTCCATCACGGTATCCTAACAAAACTTAAATACAGAT